>JAGDQP010013002.1:9680-48912 GCA_022664845.1 Lepisma saccharinum | reverse complement strand
GGTTCGAGTACTGAGTGATACGGTAATATCTTATTTAATTGGGACCCGAGTGGGGGGAAATTACTACTTTGTCTCCAACCACTTGTCTGTAATTTATATGTGAGTGCGTGTCTAAATATTACGAACTCCACAGACTGAACTACAAATCCAGCAGGGACAACACTTTCGATGATTTATTTATATTATTTCCACATACATCTCGTAGGTTATTTTACATTGGAGCTTGACAACATGTATCATAACACTGTGTCCATTAGCACTTATAATGTAGTCGCCAGAATGCAATAGAAATCAAATCAAATCAAACAACAAGATATAACAAAGGGAAAGGTAATTTTAAGTAAACGGGGATGGCCTTGAAAAGTAATGTATGATCCCAGCATTTCCCTAATAGGACTTGGGATAACTTCAGTCAGGATGGCCGGCTCCTGGAATAGAATCCCAGATTCACGGAATGTGAAGTCAACGCTAAAGTTTTGAGTCACGGCCTTCCGGGGTTCCGTTTCATATCACTTTTAGTTTGCAAACTGCTCGTTAGTGTTGACATGGATAAATTCTCATTGTTTTCTTTTGAGGGAATGAAGTCGAGGTATGATGAAACCAAACCCCCAAAAAACACAGAAAGGTCGGAGCATCAAGTTTGTAAAGATTGTTACCTTTTATTTCCACTTATTTAGTTATGATACAAATTAGAAAAATAAAAGCATGTGTACGAGTACATTTGCCTTGATTTCGATTCTTCTTTTCAGTCATCCGTCTCTTCATTGTGAGGCATTCCGCCTTTTTCACTGTGCACACAAAACGGACAACAGAACAATAGATAATGAGTGAATGTCGATGTGCATCTGAAGTGAGTGTAGCTGTCTAGCATCCCTGCACTGTAGCACAGCAGGGAGCAGTCACCAACGGGTGTTTGCATGCGAAAATCTTCTTTGCCTAATTTCTTTAGTGAGGATTAAGATACTAAACACGACGGAAGTCGTCATCACCTACGACGTCATACTGACAGACTCTGACGCTACCCACTGTAAATACAACGACGAAACCAAGATTACCTAACTCGGCTTCGTGGCCGAATGGTCAAGACTTTCGCTTCTTGAGTGAAAGGTCCCGGCTTCAAACCCCTTTTGGGTTAACACTTTTTCTTTTTTTTTCTTTCGAAATATATTTTCATATTCTCGTATTTATTATTAATAATTGCTTTTTTTGTATTTTTCGTACATTATCTTAAATTAGTGACCATGGGAAGGTGGAGGTTAGGTGCGGTCATGTATCTTTACATTTTCCTTTCTCAAATTCCTAGCGCGAGACGCTCTTCGACTTCCGCCGTATTTACTATTTTAATCCCCATGTTATTCAATTCAGCCTTATTCCATTCGGCTTTATTCCAATAAATGTGCTTAATTTCTGTGTTATTGCAATCGATTTGTTTCCTTTCGACTTTATTCCAATCGGTCTTATTCCTTCTGGTGTTATTTTAATGTGATGCGACGCGATCGCTCATCGCTAGCGATTTTTTTCGAACTTATTCCAATTTGGACTTTATTCTTTGCGATGTTATTATGCGACCCCTTTCAAAAGAGCTCTGCGCTAGAGCGAGAATTGGCCACGTCTAGTGATCCTACTGCAACGATTGCTAGGTGTGAATTTGGTTCATGTGACGTCATGGATGCGCCCTCTCTCTCTCTGTATTTAGTCATTATCCTTTGCACCACCTAATATTCTTACAGCACTAAATACTCTTGGTAACATTTAATACAGAGAACTCTCTGATCTTCAAATGTTTACCGAATTGATGTGTAGTGGGTAAAATCTTTCAACGTTAGATATCATGTGACTCGTCAGTCACTTGTGTTGTGTTGTAGTGGCGGTGGTATGCATGTGCGACTGCGAATGCTATTGAAAAGTGGGTTTATGTCATGAGTAGAAGTGTGTGTCTTCGTATTATGGTGTATCCATGTGGTAGTGGGACATATTGACATTATTATTATCAAGCAGGTAGCATTTAAGCAGAATGGCTTTGCGGAAAGTGAAAGGCAACTTGGAACGCATGTTTGATAAAAATCTGACAGATTTGGTTAGAGGGATTAGAAACAATAAGGATAATGAGGTATTTACGTAAATATTTAGATTATTTTACTAGAAATGATACCTGTTTTGTGTATATTAACTAATGTAAGAAAATAAATACATGATTGTGCTTTCACCAACGGTTAATTCGAAGTGACATTTGTAAAAGTTATCGTTCCAAGAAAGGAATCGACTATTTTTTGCCAAGTTGAGGGGAGGGGGAGGATAATTTTACTTTAGCTTCCCCAAATAATTAAAATTTACGGGAGAATTAGAAGGTTTCAGAAGCGTGGAAAATTGTTAACTCAAATTTTAACGAAAGTTGCGAGTTAACGAAGTGGGAAATAAGAGTGAAAGAACGAAAAGTATTTGAGACTATTTTGCAGCTTCGGCGTTCGGACCGATTAGATGGTGTGTCAGGCGATGGTCTTCGCGTATTATGAAAAATAAAGTAACCAGCGTTCACTGGCAGGACTTAATGTCCGTGAATTATTTTTGCGAAATGCCTGTTACCGGAGCAAGGTTCTAGAACACTGGCCCCCTTCCACCTCCAAGAGTCCTTGTTATGATTTTTTTTTAACTACTTGCAACGGAGAATAATGTATTGCACCTGTGACACTACAATTAAGTTAAATTGTAGCAGATAAATGCAGAGAACTAACATCTTCTACAACTTAATTCAATATTACAGACTACAATACATTATTCTCCGTGGCAAATTATTAAGAAAAGACCACTTTCATAACAAGAACCCTTGAACAAATATGAGAAAACACCAAGATAGCAAAACAAATTGCCGTAAGATAAAACACAATACAGGATAGAACCAATTACAAAAGTTTCTACCACTAAGACACCTTACCAAAATACACGTGATATAAAACGGTGCATTACAAAAATTAATGGATTTAGGGGAGGGACCATGAGAGGTTAATTACTTTAAAGGTGGAAGCTATTCCGGGGTAGTCTTAAGTGATTCTGGAAGGAATGGGGGCAAAGCCCCCTACCCCCATATATTCGTCCATGATTAAAACTTACACATAACAAATCTACATAATCTTAATTAAAACACGTTCCAATTAGCATTAATTACCAAGAAATATATATAAAAGTTTCCACCACTATGAAACCGTTATTATTAAAGTTGCTACAACATAACATAAAACATTAAAATAGAAAACCTTATTTAAACACAAAAACATTGGAACGCTCTTCATGGCATCTGCATCATAATGGCGGAAGTTGAGTACTACAACATGTCAAAAGTAGCAAACAAAAAAGATTTTGACTTTAATTAAATTCATAAACAGTGTGTCGAAATGCTATACATAACTTTAAAAAAAAATGTTATTGTTCTTTCTTTAATATGCAATTCAAGTATTAAAAGTGATAGCTATAGTGACACTTTTGACTAGCTTGGAGATAAAATGTAAACAAAACTGGGAATACAGAGAGCACACTGTTGCTATTGCATCAGTGATTCATGTCATTTAAAATTATACATCTATTAACATTTATAATCATAAGTATCGACAAAACTGAGTAAACGCATCTGTAAGAAGTGAAATTCATCAAAATCAGGCAAGATTATTCTCAATATTTACTACTATTAGAAGGAGACCTGCGTTCTAGAACCTTCCCGTTATCGGTATTAAAAAGGAATTGACATCCATGAGAACTTAGCTCCAAGATACTGGCTTGTCCTCACTACTATATGAAAATTTTCAAGTATAAGTACGAATGCTATATGAGTATCAATGAAATCCGAGTAAAAACGCATGAGGTGCAAAAAGTTCAGCCAAGTTTTTCAGCCCTAAAATGTAGTGAAATGGAAGATTGAGGAGCCAAGTTCCTTAGCGACAGTATGTAGGAGGAACACTGGATGTTGGCACGAGGTGGCAAGGTTCATGATGTTAGACCCTTATGGTTGGTGGTGTGCGTGGTGGGTTTCAGGGTCGCCAGCAGGGCTCTTTATAGCTTGAAGATCATCAGCCTTGCTACCTCGCGCCAACGTCGAGTGTTGCTCTTATATGCTGTTGCCAACTTGGCTCATCCATCCTCCATTTCACCACTTTTTAGGGCCAAAGCACTTGGCTGAACTTTTTGCACATTGGTGTTTTTACTCGGATTTCACACCATTTTGTACGTGTATAGTATATAATTATATACTCGCTTCGCTGGGGTCGCTGCGCCTAAAATCCTGTGGCAGGTTGCCCTAACTAACTTGGGGAGTTTTGGGGTCTGCTCTCCCTTTATCGTAGACAAGACTCCGGGGGCTACATCCCCATAGAGGAGGTTTGTCCCATTTATTGTAACCTTCTTGTGATAGTATACCTTCGTACCAAATTTCGTTTCTCTAGCTTCAGTGGTTTTGAAAACTGGTTTTGGGCGGCCATTTTCGATTAAAGAGGGCGACTTTTTAAACGTTTTCTTATATTGTCGTGACATACTCGTGATGGTACACCTTCATACCAAATTTCATTTCGAACGGTGTGGAAAATGTTTTTTGGGCGGCCATTTTGAATCCAAGATGGCGACTTTTTCAAAATGTTGTAATGTTTTCCCCAACTACTCTTGATAATGCACCTTTATGCCACATTTCTTATCTCTAGCTCAAACGGCGTGGAAAATGGTTTTATGAGGTCCGCCATTTTGGATCCAAGATGGCATCTTTGAAGACATTTTGTAATATCTTCGTAACCTACTAATGATCTACATTCATAATAAATTTCATTTTTCTAGCTCCAGCCGTTTAGGCTGTGTATTCTATGGAAATTTCATTTTGGATCCAAATTGGCGACTTTTTCAAAGTGTCTGAATTTTTCCTTTACTTACTAATCATCCTCCACCTTCATGCCAAATTTGATATTTCTAGCCGAAACACCCTAAACAATACGATCGAGTCAGTGAGTACGTAAATGAATCAGTTTTGCTAAAATATGCAATTTCAGGGGTCCTCAACTCGAATTTGATCTTGAATTTTATTTATGGCCTTTAAGCATCTAAGGCTAAGAGCGGGATAGGGGAGGGGAAAGGATTCGGGAAGGTGTCGGCCAGGGCTTATGTTGAAGGTGCCATCTCCTTGCACTTCCCTGGTGTGACTGAGGAAAAGCTGTCAGGATGGTCGGCAGCTGGGATCGAACCCACGACCTCCCGTATGCTACGTCAACGCTCTACCACTGAGCTATGGTGGTCCACAAGTCGAATATGCTTCAAGCTACGAATATGAAAATTTGCACACCTGCACATATTTGCAATATCTCCTTAACGGTGTAGATCACTACCGCCATCTTGGTACGACCGTTCCGTTGATTTACATAGGCTTTGTTTTACTAGTCTTAGGTCTCTCAGGAGCTTAATTTTTAACTTGTTTTCGTCATATTTTCTTTGACTCATTCTGTTTTATAGAAATGCAGTGTTTTTTTTTACACACGAACAGTATAATTTCTCTCTGACATATTGTGATTTATATGGTAAACTATTAATAATACATTATACTCATATAGTTGAAGAAACTTCAGACACCAAGAGTCAAAATAACCTCCAAGGGAAATTTCGTGAAAGCGAAACTTGAATATTCTACTTCTGAGAGACATAAGACGAGTAAAACGATCCTCATGTAAATCAATGGAAAGGTGATACCAAGATGGCGGGGGTGATCTACTATGTTAACTTCGAAAGCTCACATTTCGTCATAATTTTTGGCTCCATGCATGTTGATGATACTTGCATTTTTGTAACCATTTTACTCCTCCTACTACTACTACTAAGAATAGAAAAACTGACTAAACTACAAGCTTTGATCCCTGCTATAGAGCAAAACCGGGTAATAAGAACCAGAATTCTATTTACTTAGCCAGCTGATACAATTGAAGGTGCATATCATGGTTGATACGTGTTTTCGATAGAACATAATTGGTAGAAGGAAAGTGTTGCCTGATTGGCAGGAGCGTATGATACAAAAACTCGGTAGGGTGACGGCACTAGTTTCCGGCCACTTAAGGTTAATGTAAAGCAACGATCTCCAACAAAAGGTGGCAGCACTAACTCCGTATATGTCTAATATATTTTAATCGTTGCACGAAATTTCAATGCTGCTCCTACAAATTGAAGCCTAGAGAGTTCAGGGATGAAAGTTAATAAATTCAAGAGTTAGATCAATGCTTTTTTTTTAAATTTTCTTTTTCTTCATTCTTGAAATATCAGAATCTATAGCAATGAAGCTCTTCCAAGAATGAACAAAAACGAGAATTATAAATCGCCATTAATTAAATTCTTGCATTGGTTATGAGCTTTCTTCCCTGAAACTCTCTAGGCCTGAATTTGTAGGAGCAGTATTGAAATTTCGTGCAACGATAAAATACAGTAGACATATACTAGGGATGTACCGATACTCGATACCGATACTTTTTTAAAAAAAATCATATATATTATAAGACTTTTTCAAAATAATAAATTTATTAACATTGTAATAATATATGTTAGATATTAGGCCAAAATTTCACAAACAAAAATATAAAGCAGAATTTCATTTTACGTTAGACACAGAAAATATATATTATCAAATTGAGTACAGAACTGCCCTTTGTACTCCTGGGCACTTTGGGAGATAAAGGCGGCTGAGCGTGGGACTGATCAGTGACCACCCACTTCACCTTATGCCATAGGTCGAGAGTATGTGGAGTCCCCCATGCGCCGTTCCCGGCGCGTGCGCATTGTACAGGGAACACCGTTACCTTTTCTAATATGTAAGTCAAGATTAAAGGGAAAATACTGATAAAGTGAGCGTAGGCCGTAGAGTGGTTCACTTGCAAAGCATTTTGTTCTTAATCGAAATCTCTGACTCGTTTGAGATCCGAAATTCGAATCCCGGGTGTGCCTTCTTGACTGAAGTTACCTTTGGCTTTCCTTTAGTTACTACTACTTCTTTCTAACATGAGCTACTATTTTGGCATGGACGGACTAAAAATATCATTTGAGTAGTGCAAATCAAAGGCGTACATATGCATAAAGAAATCGATTATACCATCAATAATCATTTAGACGAATTTTAAGTCTAAAGAGCCCCATGAAAGATGAGTGTCACTGTTATTAATATTAAACAAATTAAAAATAATTTGGAAAATGTATCGGTAAGTATCAGTGTCCATTTGCCGATACCGATACTTCAAAGAGTGGCCGATTTCACCGATACCGATATATCGGTACATCCCTAGAGGAAAGAAGGTGAAACAAGAAGATAGAGAAACCGAGATGAATTTTCTGGAAGAGGTCAAAAACCAGAATATGCATTGCTGTATATTCTGTAAAAATCCCTGTATCGGATCAAACTAGATAGTTTACCTGGTAAAGCACACATGTAAGAAGGGTGGAGAAACCCAGGTAAAAGTCTGCATTGACTCTTTTCATTTATCGCATCCGTTAGGCAGTGATTGTATCATGCAAAACACTCAAACATTCACACATCGAACACACACTTGTGCATCTACAGGATCTTTATCTGAGGGTGTACCTGAAAATAAACTTAGAAGGCTATGGAGGTTAGCAGCTACTTGTAATGTTTTATATTGATCGTCGAAACCCGCCACTTTTTTTTTTTGAATTTTAATTACATAACATGAATAAAGTGTGACATCATACTTACTTATTCATTCATTCATTAATTCTGACAATATTAGATTTGAAGCCCATTCACACTGTCACTTAAAATTCATTCTTGCTTTTGGTTATTCATTCATTGTGACAATATTACATTTGAAAACCATTCACCATATTCACTTAAAATTAAAATTAAAACTTGCCTTTTTTTTGTGTGTGTGTGTGTGTGTTTGTATATTTTTATATTATGATTCTTCAGTGATATTACTACAAGTAGTTAGCGAATGTTGAGTTAATGAACTAGGCTCATAGTGAATTACATTTGTCCTGTGCAAGTGGAATGAAAGTTTGGCGATTGATATTTTTATTTATGGAGCGGTACTGTTGATACAATTTTTACATTTATTATATTTATTGATTTTTGTTTAGTTTGTAATTTCGTTTACTTACTTTATTTTAGGCAAGTTGGTTGAGTCAATTTGGTTGCGTTTACAGTTAGAGTTTGGCTGTTATTTTATATTATTATTGCTGAGATTGCTTATTAAATAAGTACATTTGGGTAGTACGCATGAAGTGGACGTTTGTGTTTGTAGTGGATATTTATTGGATACATGCCGAGACCTGTGACGAGATCATTATCCGCTGCTGCCACATTCTCGTAAAATACCGCTGAGATTTCTCTGGTATGATTTAGTACAGTGTCAGTGCTAAGTCTATCATGTAAGTCTGTCATTCTAGTGTATCTTGGGCATTTCGAGATTAATTTTAGCATGCGATTTTGGAATATCTGTGTGTGCGATTTTGGAATATCTGTGTGTTTCGTAAATGCATTTTTGCCGCGAATGCCCAATCAAGCGCTGCATAGGTGATAATCGGACGTATTAGCATTTTATACAGTGTGACTTTACTGTTTTGGTGTAATCGTTCCGAGACAAGGAGACTCTCAAGTTGTGCTAGTCTACCACTTGCCTTTCTGATTTGAGTATTAATGTGCTTTGAGAAGGTAAGCTTTCGGTCGAGAAGCACTCCTAAGTACTTCACTTACTCTTTCCATTGGATGTCTGTGTTATTTAGTTTGATGTTTGGAATCGGAGTGGGGTGTCCCTTGGAAAAGATAACAGCATCACATTTGCTAACGTTCACTTTTATTTTCCTTCACAAATAAAGGAAAGTAATATATATAATATATAATAAATCACAGCCACATTCAAAAATTTCGGTGTTGACCCAGCATCGTGACGGCAATTGGTGAGCTTCAGTGAATAAAAGACAGTGGCGATCACAGTGAGAGCTTAGGCTCTCCTCTCCCAACCCGTCTGATCAGCGTGGGAGCAGTAGACCAACTCCTCCCTCCGGGGAGAGGCCTATAATAGAGTAATGGATATATATATATCGAGTGCCACATCTGTCATTAGACTACATCAAGAAAGTGGAAAATTTAAAGTTGGAAAGGAGGTAAGGTAAGGAGATTCAATTTCCCCAAAACTGTTTTCTGCGGTCCTGGAGAGAGTGTTCCAAAATTTA
Source organism: Lepisma saccharinum (assembly GCA_022664845.1). NCBI lineage: Eukaryota > Metazoa > Arthropoda > Insecta > Zygentoma > Lepismatidae > Lepisma > Lepisma saccharinum. Next base: position 39,720 of record JAGDQP010013002.1, on the reverse strand, counting down.
AACTGGGATGAAGTTGGAATTAAAATTAATGGCGAATATCTTCATCACCTACGGTTCGCTGATGATATAGTCCTGTTTGCTTCAAATACGTAAGAACTACAAACCAGAATGGAAGAACTTAATAATGACAGTTCTAAAATTGGCCTTAAAATGAATTTAAGTAAAACAAAGGTCATATACAATCAATGTGCTGCAAAAAGGGAAATAAAGATTAGCGGAGAGACAATAGGCATAGTTGATGAGTATGTTTACCTAGGCTAGCTCAAAACATCGAATGCCAAGTTGAATGATGAAATAAATAGAAGATGTAAAATGGCGTGGAGTTCGTTTGGAAGACTACACCTTATTTTCAAAAGTAAACTACCAATGTGTCTGAAGCATAAAGTTTATAATCAATGTGTCTTACCTGTGATGATGTACGGCTATGAAACTTGAACATTGAATGCACAAACGACTCAAAGATTGAGAGTCACACAAAGAGCAATGGAGAGATGCATGCTAGGAATAACCAGGAGGGACAGGAAGACAAATGAATGGATTCGCGCACAAACAAAGGTAAGAGGATGTAATCGAGACTGCGAAGAAGCTGAAGTGGAAATGGGCCGGTCACATAGCCACATAGCTAGACGAACAGATGGAAGGTGGACGACAAATGTACTACATTGGATTTCTAGAGAAAAGAAACGACCGAGACGACGTCCAAATGTAAGATGGGTAGACGAAATCAAGCGTTTTTAGGAGCTACATGGATGAAGATAGCAGCAGACCGAGATATGTGGAAAGAAAAGGGGGAGGCCTTCATCCAACAGTGGAGAGAAAACAGCTGAATATGATATATATATATATATAAGAGATGGTATAGACCTTGTGCCAGACAAGTTGTTGGTATAAAATTGCGGGTCCAAATATTTTTTCAGTTAAATATAAAAATGTGAATTTTAACCGAAATCATTTTATTAAATTTTTGAATTAGGCAGATTTTAGGTTTAGGCGAAAATTTCTTTTCAAAAAAGGAGGAAAAACAAAATTTTATGCATAATATTTTCTAAAAAATGTTAGAAAACTACTATTTTTAGATAAATAAATGCTTTTGCAAACCACGCTGCTTTTATTTGAAGTAAAGAACAATAGTACGCTATAGCAATTACTGCGTATTTCTGTAACAACTGCAACGCAGGATGGCAAGTACAACAGTTTCTGGTGCAAATGCTCCGTCAAATTTATGCATAGCTTTCCTTCGCTGTCCTTTCTCCATTTATACTCTTCAGCCATTGGTATACTTAAGAGTATTTTTCCAAGTCTTCGTATCTAAATCTCTATCTGAAAATTTGCGCGTTCCAATGTATCCTTGCATGATGATGGTAGTTAGCAACAATCGACTTCACCCGCCTTTGGATGTAAATAATTTCATCGCAGCTCATTAGCACTTCCAATTTATATTTTCTTGGAATACATGTCACAAGTAAATTTCTAAGTGTCTTGAATAACTCATCTGGAACAGTTCACTCGATTCCTATGCTTCCAAATGTTGTGACATTATTTTGTGCTGTTCCAGTAAACCTTTTAATCTTTCTTTGTCCTGCAAATGCATTTACACTGTCACAACCTGACCTGAATGGAATCTTATTACAGCTGATGCCACTTCTTAATAAATTTCTGAGACACTTTGGCCAATATAAAGTACTTTCAGTTAGTGTCTAACGCCTATCACAATGCATTTACTTGCTTTAACCTGTTTGTACAGTACAACAGAAAACCAAACTTTTCCCTTTTCTTCAAATAAAAGTATATATTAAATGAAACATCTTTTGAATTTAATTTTAAGACCTTGAGGCAACTTTGGGTCAAACAGGATGGATGTTGAGATGAATTGGTGGAATAAAGAAACTGTGAAGAAACGGGAGAAGCCCGAGAAAAACTGTGCCATATTTTTAATCCACCACAAAGTCCATATAGCAGGAGCAGGGGTCAAACCGACCAACCCTAGCATCAGAGGTGAGCGCTAAACCATTAACGTACCGCGGCCCAGCAGCATTTTGAAAGCAAATATTTATCTAAAAAATATCGTTTCCTAATAAGACCGTAAATAAGAAAATAATAAATATTTTTTTTTTAATTTCACTTAATAATAAACCAAAACTAAATATACTTAAGTAAATGTTAAATAAAATAATAAAATTAGGTTAAAATGCAGATTTTTAAATTTAACAAAAAATCTCTATTATATTTATGAAAATATTGCTCTTAATAAAAATTGAAGGCAAAGAAATGAACTTTCATTTAAAAAAAGGCGGATAAGGAACCTACTTTTTAGCTATTACGCTCGGGTCATAGGTGGTGAAAAAAAACTTGAAACTAAATATAAATCCCTAAAAAAAACTTTACAGATCGGAAATAATTAAAGCAAAAAGAAATTTTAACGATCTTTATATTAACAATTCCTCAAATAAAGTTAGAGCAGTTTAGAAGGTAATTAACTCACTAGCGAACAGAAATAAACATGACAATTTAATAGACATATCTCCGGATGAGTTTTGTAAGCACTTCCTGTAATACCCCCAATTTTTCCTCCAGCTTAACTGGTAGTCTTTCAGCCCCTAAGAGTTGTCTTATCGATGATATGATTAATGTAATGCGCAGGCCTCTAGTGCTGACACCTTCTACACCTATCGATGTTATTTTAATTGCAATGAAGCTAAAGAATAAAAGAAGCGAGGACATTTTTGGAATGTCTCCCTTCCTCCTTAAACATATAATTGATCTGATAGCTTCCTCGCTCTCTACTCTTTTAAATTGTTCATTAAATCTTGGTATGTTTCCCCTGTGTCTTAAATGCTCTATTATTATTCCCGTATATAAGAAGGGTGATAAAACCAATTTAGATAACTATCGCCCTATTGCTATTGTTCCTGTGTTGTCGAAAATTTTTGAGCAATTTATATATAATCAGATAATAGCTTATTCTGACTTGCATAATCTATTGCACCCTGCCCAATATGGTTTTAGAAAGGGATTCTCCACAATTGATGCAGTTGAAAGAATCGTCAGAATTATTTATGAGAATTTTGAAAAGAAATATTCAACATCTGTAACTTTGATCGACCTTAGTAAGGCCTTCAACTCTATTTCACATAATCTTCTAATTGAAAAACTTCCCAATTATGGATTTACCCATAATGTACTTAGACTATTGTCTTCATATCTTAGGGAACGATCCCAGATTGTTAAAATAAATAACATGTTTTCCCGCCCTTCTCAAATTAATAAAGGTGTCCCCCAAGGTTCGATATTGGGTCCAATTTTGTTCCTATTCTACATAAATGATTTCCCCGCTTATATAGAAAATCTCTCAATTCCTATATTATATGCTGATGATACGACTTTAACTATATATGGTAAGGACATCGATCAAATTGCTATTGCATCTGATTCTTGCTTAGATGAAGCAAATAGATGGTTTATTTCCAATGATCTCACAATAAATAAATTAAAGACAGAAAATTTATTATGTTCACTAAATCAAAATATAATTAAAGCAAACACTAATAATTCGGTCAAAATGTTGGGTATCCATATCGATCCTAAGTTAAAGTGGGATATCCACATAACGCAGTTAGCTAAATCTCTGGCTAAAAATTTATTTATACTTAAAAATTTATAAGGTGAAGAAATTATATTTCATTCGAGTGTTTGAAATCGGTGTATTTTGCCCTGGTCCACTCGTTGATTTCGTATGGAACTATTCTTTGGGGTAATTCATCTGGAGCTAAGGACATATTTATATGGCAGAAGAAAGCAATTCGCTGTCTAAAAGGTTTAAATAATTCCGGTTCGTGTAAAGCTGCATTCCGTCAAGAGGGTATTATGACTTTGCCATGTATTTATGCTTTGCATTGTTTGTTATATATCAAAAACAATAGATCTGATTTCAGTAAAATAAGTAGCGACACAGGATACGTCACAAGATATGGATCTAACTTGAGACTACAACATTCTCGCTTGAGTATTACCCATAAAAATCATATTAGCACTATATGTAAAATTGTTTAATAGGCTGTCGCCAAATATTAAACAGCTAAGTTTGAAAACTTTTAAGGCACATCTGAAAAGAATTTTCATAGAATCTGCAGCTTACAATGTGGAGGAAATCGAGTCCTACTTAAAGCTTAACATGCATAATTGAATACGATGTCTTACTTTTCTCTCTGGTAAACTTGGTAATTTTTAATGTATTTTTCTAGCTGCTACATCGTAATTTTAGATAAATGTGACTCTTGATCTAAAATGACTTTCCTTCATGGGCTATTTTTATGTGGTTTTATGTATGTTATTTTTATGTCTTTTTGAGTATGTTATTATTTTGGGATGGATTATTGATGGGTCTGTTTGGAAACATTTTCCAAACTTATTCGTAGATGTATGTTGTTTATATAAGATTGATTTCTTTTATGCACATTGCATTTGAATTCTATGGTATTTGTTTGGTAATCCATCGTACCTGTGTTTGAAACTTTTAAAAGGGAAGTCTATATCTAATGTAACCTATCTAATTTTGTACTTGTAATTTGTTTTTATATAATATTAATGCTTGACGATATTGATAGCTCTATATGTGACTCTAGAATTGAATAAAATAAATATGAATAATATGAATATGAAAAGGAACCATCGAAATCTCCTAACATTGAGAATTAGCGATAGCCACCATTTTGAATAACTACCGTTTTGTGATGTCTATCACCCATATTCGTGCTCTTCATAGACAAGTGTTCAAGTGCTGAAAGTTCCATCTGGTCTACTCATTTTATACCATATCATTGTTTTTCGGCTTCTGGCACAAGGACTAGTAAACAAGGTAGAAAAAAGTTTACTTACATAGTGAAATTTTGAGATAGGAGCACACGAACTTCACACACACACACTAGAAAATTAGTACGTTTCGCAGTTGCGTTTTCAACTGGTAGGAAGGAAAATGGACAGGTGCGGGAGTGGTACGGGAAACCTGAGAAACAGTGTTTTCCGCTCTTAAATTTTGTCATAAGCAAATAAAAAAATCAAGAACAATCAGCACCTTGCTGTGTGGTAAAAAGAAATTCTTGAGTTTCTTACTGGAGCCTGTAAATATTTTCATAGATTCTTCCAAACTCAAATATACTGTGACTTGCTTTGTCTTCATTGGTTTAGTTCTTCCAAACTTTACTACATCATCTTTAGCATCATTCACAGCTTCTATCTACTAAGTTAAGGTGTTCTTTTTGTAAAAATCTGTAGAGTAGAACGGTTACTCGTAGTGAAATAGCTACTTATTTAACAGAATAACTACTTATTTAATAGAATAAAAATAGGGAAGAAATTATAAATGCATTAAATTCATTGCATGTTTTCAATGTGAGCTTGTGAAATTGTTCAATAAAGGAATTTGGATAATTGTATCAAACACTAATTAAAATTAATTCTTTAAAATCATGGATTGCGTCATACTTTTATATCCGTCTTCTCATACTTCATATTTTTACATTCTTTTCTTTAGTTCACAATCGTTCGTGGTGTCCTCAAATTATGCAACGTTAATTTATTTCCTTTCTCGACGTCATACAATGATGAAAGTTTGCACAGCGACGTGATTCGGGTGACAATACAATATTGTTACTTTAATATATTTATATATTTTAAAAGCATATTTTAATATATATATTTTTAAAAACATTAGCCGTAAATACTAGCCTTCAACGCTATAGCGTTTGATTGGTTGCAGAACATTTTAGGATTTGGATACAAAACATTAATAAAAACTTTTTAAAGACATTCTTTTCTTAAACAATTCGTACTAAAAATTATAAAATAATTTTGTTTATTCATGACTAAAAGATGAGTGTGGGGCGCGCTCTCATAAACAGTCACTTTACAAATTCTTCAGTTAGCGCGCCCTATGCTTTTATTTTTAGTCATGCATAAACAAAATTACTTTTAGTACGAATAGTTTAAGAAAAGTATGTCTTTAAAAAGTTTTTTTTTTTTTTAAATTATTTTTTTATGTGATAGGTGAAACATGTGCACTCTCTGTAATACAACAAAAATGCGCTTTCCGTAAGCGGACATAAAATATGTGTTCCAGTTAATCCTAAATAATTCAATATCAGTCAAATGTGAATGGCCTTATATACGCCCACATTGAGTGAATGTGTTGCACAGTATACATAAATCGCAGCAGAGTGCTGCCATAGTATGTCTTGATTTTTTAAAATTTCCCAGCAAATTGCTGCCTCCATCATATTCTTAATAAAATAAGATCTCGTAATTAACACTAAAATTTCATGTGGGGTAAAATTGGCATGTGTGTTTCTTCATTATATTTCAATGGTCAGTAAGTATTTTATCCTTCCACTCATATCAGTTTAATAAATTTCTAAACGTTTAAGGATTATGTAGGTGTAACATCGAGTAAAAGCTTTCTAATGATAAAATAATTTATATTTATTAAGATCTGTTTCCATCAAATTATGAAAACAATTTCAATAATAATACTGCCTTTAAAAGTTTTATTCATTAACTAATGTAGGGGTTATTTAAAATAAACTCACAATTTATACGTGACCCTAGAGGCAGAAAATTAGTAATTAAGGTATAGTTGACTACAAAGTTGTAGCAGATGCGGAAAAATGCTCCAGAAAGATAATATTACGTCACTAAATAGGTTGGACTTAAGATCTCTCCCGCATCATTCTGTCACTTACCATATTTTAGGTTAGGTTCATATAGTAGTTCAGGTAGAAACGTAAAATAGTTACTTCAAATTTACTTTCTTGCTTTTATGTTAGGTATGGAAGAAGTTGGGGCCTTTATTATGCCATTCGGGAAAGAATCTAGAGATCGTTCTAATAAAGCAGATAACATATAAAACAACAATAAAATACAAATCGAAAATATTTGGTAAACAAAGGACAGTAAACTTAATTCTTTATAAAATACCGTAAATTATCTACTTTTAGTTATTTGCAAATTTTAAAACTGTTAATGCTACATTAACTACGCATACGATAACTTAATTGAGTTAGTTTCAGCTGTCTTTAGGTTTTCTTAATATTAGATTAGGTTAAATTACATTATATTTTTACAGTATGTTCCCTAATTAGAGAGAATCATGTAACTTATAATGTAGAGATACCTATTTTTCCTTTTCGGATTATAAGTATTTCACAGTTCCGACTCCTTTCTGCAAGTAACGGTGATCCGGTTCTGTTCCACCATTTGTCACAGAATCGATTCACCATTACGTATAGCAAGGAGTCGTAACTGTGAAATGCCTATAATCCTAAAAGGAAAGAAGGTAGATGTGCATTAAAATTCCCATAATTCATCTAACTTCAGTGCGTATAAAGACTCCAGAGTTTATGTAACTTTCTAGATTTCATAATAAACTCGCCTACTCTAATCTAACCTAACCTAACATTTATGCGAAAATAGAAATAGATGAAAGCAGCTGATTTATAGGTCGTAACCTTAGAATTACTCTAACTCAAACGTCCTTACATAATATGGTTTGATCATTCCGGAGCAGCACCTGAAGACGCTTTTTCCTTGATTTTGACATTTTAATTATCCTCTTTGCCACCAACATTTTTTGCCGATTACAAACTTGCTCCGGTTGTGAAAAGGCTACATTTAGTACACTTTTACTTATTCACTTATTACAAAGGGCTCATTTTCAAGCCCGCTTGCGTTGCGTGCTTTGCTTGCGATTTGCGTGAACAGCCAATTGAAACACGTAGTAAACCTGCACCACGTGTTTCAACTGGCTACTCACCCTAATCGCAAACGTGCTTTCATTAACTGATTTTAATCGTTAGACTCTTCTCCCCTTAAGGCCGAACGATCTAGTCGTGTGGTCTAAGGCATTAGGCCATCGTCTTCAAGGTTGCAGGTTCGAATCCGGCCAGGTGCATGTGAGTTTTAACAAGCGTTGTACTTGTATAATCGTGACGGGCCGAAGTCAAAAGCTACTAACATGGCCCATAGAAAATAGTTCAACAAAAGTTTTTCTCACATTAGGATCTGAAAGATCACATTAGATCTTACATTGCTCTATATCTTAGAATGGAGTGAAACTTTCATTCTAATTTTAATTTATATTTCATATCTAATGTAACGAGAATGTCTGTTAAATTTCTTTCTTTTCTACGTACAAAATAACTGCTTAAATCATAGATTTTAAATGTTTTATATTATATTCAAAATTTAAATGTTTTATGTTCAAAGTTTTCTCCATTCTACCCTCGTTGAGACCATTCTTGATTACTGTCTAGAAATCGTCTTTTTTTTTCTTTCTATTTTTTTTTCCGGCGCTATCAATACGATTGTCAAGGTTTGTCAAGGAATTTTTACTTTACTGGTTGTTGTGTCCTAAAGGTTATTTGCCATATCTACCTAAATGCGAAACTAAAACGCAGAATGTACAATACGATCCTTGTCTGTGTATGAATAAACTTACAAGTATATCAGAGCGGGCGTAAGCTATAGTGCGAGGGTTGAAAATACTCACGATTTTTTTTAAAAATAAGTATATAATTTTGATTTTTTAAAATTTAAAATTATTCTTTTATTTAAATCAATTGTTTTTTATTTAAGTACCTTGCGGCACTGAAAAAGCTACTAAGTTAGTATAAACTAAATTTCACGAATTTGTTCTGTTCGCTATGGAAGATAGCCATGGAAAATACGCAATTACAACAACTTGTAATGATTTTGAAAAGGAAGGAAGATATGGCCTTACTTACTTATGGTGTATTTTGTAAAGTAAACTTCTACGGTACTTTTGTCGATATACGTCGAATGAAGTGATTTCAGAGGGCTATACAAGTAATTCGAAAAAGAAACAATTTTCAGTGTTTCTACGTATTCTTTCTAAAATGACGTCTGGGTCATTCCACGTTAATTCATCCAATATTTCTGATGATCTAAACCCGGCCATCTCAGAGTTTTACGAAAATTTGTATGTTGATAGAAATTTTATTGGTGATTTCAAAACTGCAAACAGTTTCAAAGGTAAAGTAATAATAAAAAATCCACATTGGTAGGCACATTTATCTTTATAACTTTTGAGCCGATGCTCGACTTTTGATGAATTCTCTTGTTTGAGTCTTAGTTTCACAATCTATAATCAGGAAAATAATCAGGATGGGATCTCCATAGAATCACATAAAAAATAATTTATTTTCAGTACAAATGGAAATATCCTGATATTCAAGTAAGCTTTTCAAAATTTGCAAGTCTTCGGTCCAAGTAATGTGTTCTTGCAGGTTCTTCGGGAACACCCAGTGTTTGTGTGTGTGCACTATATACCAAAATGTGAAGGTAATGTTGGCAAAATAACTTTATTTTGTATGGGCCAATTTAGTAACTTTTGACTACGGACTGTCACGATTAACCGTCACGTTCTAGTTAAAATTCACAATCACAAACGTCCATGCCCCAGCCGAGATTGAACCCGGGACCTTCGAGTCGCTGGCTTGGTGCCCTAACCCACACGGCTACAAGGTCGGCTAGTTAATGTGGCATCAACTGAACTTGAAGAAACTTACGATGATCTCATTAAGCTGTTAGTCTGCAATTATGAAAATCGTGACTTCATGATGCGAGTTTGTAATAAATGTCCATCTTACTCTATTATAGAAGAATTTCTGATATCAAAATTTGATGAATTTGATCCGGCAGCAACAGTTGAGGTTAAGCAGTGGGTAATGACCGCTAAGAATAAACTAGTCACACAAACTTTGGGCTTGGGAGATCTAATAGAATACAACACCAAGAAGATGGCAAAATTGATTCCTCATTCTTATACACCAAAGGCTGAAGCCAGTTACCTAATGAAACGCAAAGAATCTCTTCCTGCTTCAGATGCTTTATGGACTTTAGTAAGAACTTCAGCTTTGTTGTGCAAGATGAAGCACAAGGATTTCACTGGACAAATGGCTGCTGTACATTGCACATTTGTTGTTTATTTCAAAGAGGATGGTGAGCTGAAGTGCAAACCTTCCGTATTTTGAGTAATGATGCGGCCATGATGCGACTATGGTTTATCAGACTTAGACATTTTTGACGGATTTCATCAGAAACAATGCAGGTCAAGTTACGCACGTCGAATACTTTACAGATGGATGTGTTGAACAATATAAGAACTGCAAGTTATTCTTAAATCTGTACTACGATAAACAAGATTTTGGCCTAACAGCAAAGTGGTCGTTCTTCGCAAGAAGCCACGGGAAGTCTCCCTGGGATGGTCGTGGTGGGACAATAAAACGCTGTTTCAAATTAACTTGGAAGGAGTTGTTTCAGGGGAAAAAATAATTGATGCAAATTTCATGTGCAACTATTGCAGACAACATATTGAAGGCATCACTTACCATTACATTATTAAAGATTCCATGTCACCCATCAGGGTTGGCTGGTTTAAACTGCAAAGCCGAAATTTTAACCGCTATATCTATATCTAGAGCTTTTCACTATATCTCCGTAACCATTGGAGATAGAGCATCCGTTTTTTTTTTTTTTTTTTTTTTTTTTTTACAATTCAATTTTAGTGCGTTTTTGTGCTAAAGGTAATGGTTGCCTTGTAATTTCCATGTTATACTCAGTATTGGTTACGCACTTTCTCCTTTGGAGTGCCCATAACTGTTGACGTCAAAATCGGCCCTGGGTCCGTAGAGACCTCTTGTTCCGAAGTAGAAACATGTCTAATTAAAAATACCCCATTTTGAGAATCAATTTATGTACACTGGCACTGAACGAAATAGAGCGGGAACTAGGTTTCAAAGTTGACTTCCAAGAGGCAATCATGAACGATTTGCCGTCCACTTTTTTCTTTTAATATTGCAACCTCGTCCTCTTTAGTCAAGTTGCTGGTTATGAAGCCGTATGCATTTCGATGTGTACGGAAACACTCACTGTGAAACGATTCTAGTAGGTCCCCTGATGGTAAAAAACCAGGGTGTTCACTTGGCACCATGGCAGTTTTTTTTGTAATAGGCCTCAATTCAAAATGGCGGCCAATATAGCGTTCAGGCAATTGTTTTGACATATTTAGTCATAATGTAGTCTTGTATGGCATCGAAGTAAATGTTTTTAAACACAAAACGAAATAAATAATAACATCTAAAAAGAAAAAATCTGGTAGTTTCAAAATGACAACAGCATCATTATCAACATCAGCAAAATATATGTGCAATAAATGAACGTAAAATATTTCAAAAAAGGAAGCATGTTATTTTCCAAAGTTCTAAGCATAGGATTTTTCAAAAACAAGTTTTTTATGCTACCGAAGTATCTTAAAACATATATGTTTAACAAAGAAGAGATTTCCTAAATGGGTTCTTGCACTCCTGCGGTTGTACACTGTTGCACTTGCAACATACACAACATGTGATTCTAGCTTTTTTACATATACAGTATCTTGTAGCACACTTCAGACAGTTACATGGTAGCACCAAGTCATCAGGTGTGGGTACTATACATGGTGTAAGTACAGTGCAGTCGCGAAGAGCGTCGTATTCGAATCCGAACTCTCTGGAATCTGGTTTTGGTGTTATATTGTCAAGGCAAGTAATTTGAAGCACAGTGTAATAAAAAGATCTCAGCAAATGTCCCCGTAATGCCCTGCTAGTTGGTGGTAGTTCATCAATGACTTTCTCTTTTCCATGATGATAAATCCAACATCGCAATCCATCCATGGTCTTGGACTTGATACGATTCATATGATTCTGCAAGTGAAAATTGCTTCTCAAGGTTGTATGTATTGCACCTGAATGTTGACAAGAAAAACATAGGATTACACTTAATAAGCAGCAGTCTTGGTTCCAATCTTACTGGTGTAGTCTGTCCCATGAGAGCATGAAGAGCTGGCAGCACATTACAGAAGTAGGGACCAAAGATTGCAGCCAGTGCGTGCAAAGGAATATGACGTGTTGTCACCTGCACCTGCTCGCAACCACACTTCCTGAAACACACAAAATTTCAGATTAATAATCAGTATAAATAAAACAAACACTGAATATCAGTAATAGTTTCATGGTTTCTGTTTTAACTTTTGCTTCTTAAAATTTTAAATGTGTTGCATTATTTTTTTTTGTTTTGAATTTTTAACATTATCTGCTACTTTTTAATAATTAATTCTAAACCTAAGAGGTACGCTTAATATAAAGAAAAGAAAAGAAATGAACATTTTTTCTTGTATGGTCCAATATTGGCAAACAATATGAACATAATATTGACCCACTAGAATGCCAATGATATGTACTACTAGGGAGTACGTAGGTCAGTTAAGAGAATAAAATTTTCTAAATTTCAGAATTAAATTTAAAATTGAGTAAAGTAGGAAAACTAGAGGGACTAGTATTGTGTTGGTCCTTATGGTACACCTCAATTTATCTTTCAAAAATTCTATTTCTGAAAACTGTTTTCTGTTTTTCATTATATGTTATTTTAAAATAAAAACTTCCTAGAATTCAATAATTTTTTGTATTACTAGTACCTGTAATCCCTGATTGCTGAATATTTTCCAGTAGTAGAGCCCAAGGACCAGTACATCAGTGTCACCGGATAGAATCACAACTCTCTTACAACCTTGATCAGCAGCATGCACTACATGAGGAATCAGCTTGAAGTCAGCTTCATCTAGCATTGAAAAGTTCAGCTCTGAATGTTCATTGAAGTTGCTGGAAATAGTTGAAAAGCATCCATGGAGCTTACTTACACCTCAATGTTTGGACAAGAAGAACTAGCTATCTTCATAATCCTTTGTCTTAGAAATTTCTGTAGATTATTCTTGTTGCAGATAGAAGGCCAAAAGGTTTCCATTTGTACTGGCATTGCAATATCTTCTGTAACTTCTGTTAGCTCAATTACCCCCATTCCATAGGTTGTTCTTCTCATGCGCTCGGAGTTCTTAGCTGAGTTTTCTGTGTAGGAATCAAACACAAAGTCTATTCGGGAAGCTTTGTAAGCAACATGAAGTATGTATATACTCCATTAATCTGCTACCAAATTCTCCGAAAGTTTTACAGTTAGTAGTACGGAGCTTTCGAATGCATGCCATTGCATCCACTACATAGCAGGTACGTTCGTCAAAACAGTCCTTTGGGTCTGTAAGATTCTCGTGCTACAAACTCTTTTCTAACTCCAGAGTTAGTTCACTTTTCTTTGGCTTTGTCATGAAATATCTATGTCAAATAAATATGAAGATTGGGTTCGGTCATACTTTAGTAATTCCTCTGTGTCGTAGTTTCTAATGTGTGTTACATCAATCTATCTCTGAACTTCCGCAGAATTCTTCTTCCATTGTTGCTTTCGTATCGTTGACTGCTTTTTATGTTTGGAGTGAATGCCCAGAAATGTTGGCAGCTGAATACGGTGGATTGTGTCAGATAGTTTCTTGGTTCGATTTACAAATACTTCTTGACGATGTAGTGCATTCACTTCATCTCCAATGCTGTTAAAATTTAGCAACTTTTCAGAAATTTCCTTTGGAACTAATTTTTTCGTAATTATGTTGTGAAGAGGAACTGTGGAGTCCGTTGAGAAGGGATTTTCCTTGCTCTGAATATACTTGATCAGATCATATCTTGTACTCTTTCTTCAATGTAGCTTGTGTAAGACTCATGATTTTTATGATGTAACTTGAGTTCGTATCCTGTTGTCTGCACTCCAGTCAGTTCCCTATACAAATTTCTAATTGCCAATATTTCGTGGTAGGTGAGTTCCCACTCAGTTACATAATTCTTTCATTTCGATGAACCGATGATTCCTTATGTACTCTTTTGGGAACGGTTTATAGTTTGTTCCAAGCACATGTCTACACCAGCTTCTGTGAATGGTCTTTTGGACCTCTTTATGGCAAATTTTCCTTTCATAAATTTCTTGTGGACTTCTGGAGCAACTTCCGGTAGTCTCCTCATATCCTGTACATACAACGAGCTCCATCGGAAGTAATTTGTGCAGTCAAACACGGCGAAGAGAGGCAGTAATTTCTGCACTGTAGCAAGGTGGAGACTCCAATTACCTTCCCGGTCTGCCCGTACCAGATTTATCAATAGTGTAATAAGTTGTAAGAAACTGGCCCAATATGCAAATGTTTCTGATTTAGCACTGCCTTCTGCAATGAACTTTTGTAAGTCATGATCCAAGACGCTGCTAACTGTATAGAAATGAGTCATTATGAATTTGCTGTTCACAATCTCATTGGATGATACTTCTTGCTTCAGTTGTTGCAGTGTTTCTAGTGCATCAGTGTACTTTTCAACTCCATGTGCTTTGAAAAACTCTGAACTGAATCCAAATCAGTGCTTCAGCTAACAGGAATACCTTTAAATGATCGCACATAATTCGATCCATTCAAGATCGACTCTGTTACAGACACTCCAAATACCGAATTCTGTATGAAAATGTTTTCTGCCCCACTTACTCTCAGGTATTTGCCAAGGCAGCCAAGAACTATTTTTGTCATATGGAAGGACCCCATGATTAAAACAATGTCCTTAAATTCATCTACTTTGATTAGTTGAATTTCTCTTGCAATACGGTATACTCCTTCGTCACACGCCACAAGTTGTTTCTGTTCTAACTGACTGAGGATGTTAACAAAATTTCTCAGAGCTGTTTATGTCGTGGAATATTCCGTTATAGGATGTGGAATTAAAAGGACATATCCAACGATCTGCTCGCTAAGACAATCATCTGCTATGACAGAGTTGAACGAAGACCAGGATGGCATCGTTTGCCTAGCCGGTAGACTGCTAACTTGCAGTGTTTGTAACTTAGGCAAATTCAACTTGCTGGCAAAAAGTGCTAAATCTTTCTTTCTGATCTTCTCATACTCTAAGACATTCATTTTTTCCTACTCTTTTGATACTGTATAACCTTCGGGTAAACTTTTTTTTCCCGCAGGTTTCACAAAATCTTGCACTTTCTGGCATGGCAAGTCTGTTTTCAGGAGGTTAGTTAGTTCCATGCTTTACATTTGTTTCAGATAAATTTGGTTTTGTATGGTGATGTTCTGGTTTATCTTGATATGTATACTGTGTCATGACTCCCTCCCATACTAGACAGAGTCGCTTCATCATGATCAAAGTTATCGACGGCACCAACAGTGTACTTTTTCGGATCGAACTGACTAGGCAGAGGAACTTTATCATTGCTGCTGTCGACGATGAAGTTAGCTAAATCCTTATGGTGTCTCAAAACCTCATCATAGCTAACTGACATACCGAGATGGTTCAGACTTTTAATAAGAACACTACTCTTGCAAGTTTCATGAACAGCTAGCCCATTCATCAAATGGAGTGGTGTTTTCTTCCTCCTATTATTTACAGCGTAACACATCATTTGGAAGATGGCAAGAATGCGAAGTTTCTTTATCTTATTCATTCCATAACTTGAAATATCTTCATACTCACTTTCCAATGATGTCTGTGTCATTAGCATCAACATCTGTAGTGTTACAATTCAATAACGTGGACATAAACATATAAACAGTTCTTTGGCATTTGTATCTCACTCCATGCTCTTTGAAGGTCATCAGCATCACAAAACCTATCTTGCAACTTGAAGTCAACCTTCAAGAGAACATCTCTCAGCTGTTTGGCACAGTCTCTGATAACATCTGTGGAGCGAACACGGTCAGCTTTGCGGAAATTTGTGAAAGGAAAAACAGCGCCGACTTGTTGGCTTCTTTGTGAGTTGAGAATGTCACTTCGTTTTCAAAGAAGTCTATGAGAAACTGTTTTACGTCTCTATTGATAGCTCTCTGTGAATCACTGTTTGCATTTATGCGATCTCGAATATCCGACTGGCTGTATCCAATTCCTTTATAGAGGTTTGGTTGGATTTCTTTCAAAACGGAAAAGAAAACTGCACTTAAAGATGTAGGTGACGATTCCTCACAGTGAGATGTGTTTTGTGCATTGCAGCACTGGTATCTCATCAAATATACACTCATACAACATTTGTGGTAATACAAGTCAGCAGCAAATACACTATGTTCATCGTTAAGATCACTTGTACGCATGTGTACCTCATCCTGAAAATATTGTGTTGCTTTTAAGAACATATTCGCACGATTAATTTCACAGATACGGTATTTTGCGTACTCTCCACTCCTTTTAGCTTGTAGGCAGATGACACAGTTAGCGGTGAACTTGTCTGGTGTTGTATTTGGGTCATCTCTTACTGCTGAAAATCTCCTTCTAGCGCACCTTGGACCTTCTTCAACACGGCCACTTCTTTCTGTTTCTTGTAGATCATCTGTTGAACTTGCATCTCGAAGCATCAGCTTCTCTACAGTTCTCCGATGTGTGTAAGCTTTGTAACATTCGTTGGTCACATGATACACAAATGATTCGTTTGTCCCAATGTCTCTCAGTCGTTTTGAAACATGGTCATTTCGAACATTAGCAGCTTCTGAAAGTCACTTACGTCCATTTTCACTTCTTGTTGTTGCACTGGTTCCGCGTTTTTGACAAATAATGCATTTCCGAATATCTGCAACATCAATTTCATCAGCTTTCCTTGTTGGAGCAATTCTTTCCATTATCTTTGTCTTGAACTGCACTATCAGTTCTTTTTCCACTACCACACTTCATTTAGGTTGTAATCCATGATTCGATGCAGATGCCGGTTCCGTCCCTGAACATGTTATGACAAAAGGATAAGATTCCACTACATGAAATGAAAATCATGTTAAACATACGCTCAGAGCTAAATCATCAATAAAGCTATTATATATTTTGCTTAGAGAAACAGGAGTTAAAACGCTGTAAACATTTCGAGAAATAGTCCAGTGGCTGTATGGATTTCGATGTGTACTGCAACACTCACTTGCAAATGGTTCTAGTAGTAGAAACAAAAATTGTCAATATAGGAAAAAAAAAATGATCGACAGTGACAAGTCTTTACTACTGTTAATCATTGTTGACAATATTTGGCCATTTTAGGACTATATCCTAAAATGTTCGTATAGATAGACGTGACTATGTTAAAACAATTACCTGAACGCTGTATTGGCCGCCATTTTGAATTGAGGCCTATTACAGAAAAACTGCCACGGTGCAAAGTGAACACCCTGGTTTTTTACCATCAGGGAACCTACTAGAATCGTTTAACAGTGAGTGTTGCCGTACACATCGAAATGCATACAGCTTTATAGCCAGCTAATTAACTACTTAATACTCTTAGTAACAGTAAGAAAATAAGCATGTGACACAATTTGGAAGTTACAATAGAACCGTTCCAAGACGAGGCTACCGCATCGCTCTTATATAACAAAGGAGGCAAAAAAAAGTAGGTGCAGAGATTTTTCGATTCTTCCTCTTATATAACAAATGAGGCAAAAAAAAGTAGGTGCAGAGATTTTTCGATTCTTCCTCTTATATTAATAAAAACAAAATTGATAAAGGGATTTGTGATAACATACGTCTTCACATGTATTAAGTCTTCTTCATCACTTTGTTCATGAACTGAAATTGAATTTTTACATTCGCTCGGACAACTACACATCCTGCATATTTAATATTGCTTTAAGCTCAGCTGGACCATGCATTCACTTCTTATATACAATGCCAAGACCTTATATACAATGCTTCCCTTCATGTAAAGATTTTAATAAGGAATCTTTCTGGATTTCCAGTTCAGCGGATTACCCAATATGCAAGAGAAATATACCTAAAAGCCATCAATAACAATTCATATACATCAAATGGCCAGTAACAAATGTCAGGTTTCTTAGTAATGAAATTTACTTTGTAATAATACTCGCTTTATAGAATATTGCAACGACTAGACTTGAACAAACCTGAAAATAGGCCATATTAATTTAGTAACATCTCATAATAATCGAGAAAATAAGAAACACTACTGCCACAAACTCCTAATATAATAAATTAACTTTTTTGGTAATATGGTCAGTGAGCGTCTGAGCGACACATTTCTCGAGAATGAAATAGCAATTCTCCCATTGTTTTAAAGCTTTTCAAAGCATAATTTCTGTATCCTATTTTCACTACTTGAATGCGGAAGAAAAGTAAGGGGGGGGGGGGCAACTGCACCATCTCTTCCCCTAATATATGACCATGTAATCCTCCCCTTGCACGCAGTATATTACTCCGTTTAGCAGTGGGCCAGGCCAAAAAATGAAACCGAAATCCACCCCTGGTAAAAGACAATTAGACAAATAAAATAAAATAAAAAAATCGGATGCTGAATCTCCAGTGGTTATGGATATATAGCGAATAATAGAAGCAGTTGAAATTTCGGCTTTGTCCCCCTCCCTTCATGAGGTATTTTTTCTGTTATCCGGCATTTTTGTGATCAGTGATGGGTATATATTCAAAAAATATCGGATGCCAAATTGTTACATGATTTGCCCCTAGAAGCCAATTTTTAAGACCTGGTGCCTAGACTACAAAAGAAGTTCTAGATATGTTTATAATTGACCTTGAGCTCAAAAACGCCATTCGCGACTGCTTTCACGCAAATTTAGCACAAATTTTAAAATTCAGTAACTCGGGAACCAGCGCTTCGATTTTGAATTTGTTTGCAGTTTTGAAATCAACAATAAATTTTTAAAAACATAACAAATTTTCGTACAGTTCTGAGATGGTCTGATTTTGGGTCCTGGTTGAACTGACGTGGTAGTGTCTGTGTCTTCCTTACTTTCTAAACAATTATAAATTTTATAATCGCAGTTGCCTCTTTTCTCCAGGATACATCTTCGTAACTAAATATTCTAGGATTTAAGTTACTAATATAAATTTTACTTCATTTCACTTAGTATTCTGACCTCAAAATTGTACTATCAATTTTGGAACATCCTATGACAATATTCCATAAACTATGAGAGCTATTTTGGAGCCGTGCTCGCTCAGTTGTAGAGTGCTCACCTCTGGTGTGTGGGGTCCCCTATTCGTTCGTCTCGTGTCATGTAGTTTTGTGGTGAATAGAAATCGTGCGCGTGGGTTTTCTCTCGTTTCCTCCCACTTTCTTTATTCCATCAATTTTCCCATGATCCAGTAGGTCTGATCCAAAGTTGCCTAAAAACAGGTAAAATTTAATTGAGAGTTATTTAATGCAGTCACATCAATAGAGTATACGCAGGAACCTTGCAGTTTCATCCTTAAGCATACACATCATATGTAAACTTTATACTTCCACAGAGTATAAATTACTTTTGAGCAATTTGTGAAAAGACCAAATAATTTGTTACAGATATAGGCCTAAATACACAAAGTAGGTAATGTTACGAAACAACAATTTTTGTATTGTAAACAAAAGCTGGATTTTCTGTCTTCTGTGTGTTCGTTTTCATATGTATTACAAAAATAAACATATTTGTAATACAGTTGTAAACTTGTAATGTTCATTGGGTTCCTACGTTCTGTTCTAAAATGAACCAATCAAATAGTTCGTTAAAATTCTAGGTCTTGGTTTTCGTGTACATCATAAGAGCCTATCATCACACAAGGACTAAAAGGCGAATTTCAAGCCTACATATGATTCAAACCACAGAAATTAAAAATATGGCACTTTATTTCTTCTTTTTAAATTATATCTTGATTTAAAAAACAACAACATTGATTTAAATCACTTTGATTTAAATCAGTCAGCCTTGTATAGTGTATAGTCAGCCTTACAATTAATTTTATATTTTAACATATTTATTTGTTTCCAGAGTTCGATTTTCAGCCGGGAATGGTTGGAATTTCCCCTCACTAAAAAAATCTTCCGTGACTCTGCTTTTCGAAATACACCCCCAACCTGGGATATGCACGGACGTAAAATACGACATTCTACGTGTCTGAGAAATTCTTCCCTTCCACTGGAAACTACCCAAATCGGACCCTTATGTTTCCAAACATTACTTGATTCTTTTCTTGTGGAAATACTTTCCTTCCAAATTCATAACGGCGGAGTCAAGAGGGGATATATGTCCACCTTTATCTACGCCACTGTACGTGGGATATTTAACACCGTGCTTGTCAGCTTTGAAGTACAGATTGTGATGTGAACATGGAATATATTAAGATAAATTAGGTAAATAATACAATATGTAGAAACACACTAACGCAGTTTAGCCACAAACTGTATTATCATAGATTTTCTTTCTATATTTCAAATTTTATTCAGTGTCTCTGGGCGTGGGCCATTTAAAGGGAATGTGATCATCAGTGCCATATTGTCATATTAAGACACAATGAAACTTTTGTTTAGCATGAGTCAAACCATTGTGAAAACAATGAGACCAGTAGGACTATGGTTGATAATTGAGAGAATGGAATTGATGAAATAAATTCGGTACCAGACACATTTCTCCGCGGATTTTCCTCTCTTGTCAGTCACCCCCGGTATTTACAAACTAAGCGCTGGTAGACTACCTTCCAACGTCCTCTCTGCCACCCTATCCCGCCTGAGTCTGTGACCCTAAAGGCATTTAGTGTAAAGTTATTATTCGTATATAGACCTGTTTTTCTGTTCCATTGTTATTATGCAACATTCTAAGTACCATACTTTGTACTACTCCAGTATTATAAAGCAATTGCCTTCACATTCTAGTGAGGTTGTGCTTCTTGCCGCTTGTACGTTTAAGTTGTGTGCTTAATACCCCAACATTTAATTATTGTGTGCTTAATACATCAGAGCCGGGGTAATAAGCACCTCTGACACACCTGCTACATATTTATTATTTTTCATGTTAGTATATAAGGACATGCCGTTCTTTTTAGTCTGAAATTGTAAGGTATAGTGCATTTGGATTTCACAAATTGTTGTTTAAATGATTTCTTTTCTTTTTAACGTTTTAAGAAGTTTATTGACATTGTTATTCCAATTAATTAATTACGAAATATTGAATTTCAGAATAATAAATATTGTTAATGTTTAAATACAAAAGGAAATCATGTTAACATATGTGGAGATAAGAACGAGAAATTTTATTAGCACAGTCAAACAGGCATGACGTCATACATTTGTTCGCGATGTCGTGTAGTTAAACCTGATATTTGGCATATTGGTAATGTCTGCACGAATTTGCGGAATTGTTAAAGAATCTAAGCGCTGTTGATGGACGTTGGGAGGTCTGCATTGTCGTCAATATAGAAAGAAACAGAGAATAATTTTATTATGGAAGATTGCCAAATAATTTATTAACAATTGTAATAGGTTTTGAGTAGGAGCTGATATGATGTAAAATGTTATATTGTATTATGAGTATTGCGTGTTGCAGTTGTATAATTGTTCCAGCTACATCTATATTCTATGTTGGGTTTTCTCATATAATTCTTTATGCGTAATAAAGATCTCTTTTGCCGAAAGGCTTATCTCTTTAATTAACAGCGAACTTATTCGCTTCAATCGCTTGCTCGTTGAGTGGACACTTACGGTAGCAGAACTTCCGGGGTTTAGCCGTCCACGGTTGCATCCTCCTTCCCCTATACTTGAAAAATGAAAGCATTATCCTTGTAACATTTCTTAAGAAATATCACTTATGTGAAAGTAAAGGTTCCAGTCTAAAATCACGTTCTTATTTCTCACTTGATCTTACTGTCTGTAGATCTCAACTCTGTATATATTGTTGCATGTATTGTACTGCGAGATTTTCGTGCCCATTATCAATTAGGTTGAAACTTTTTTCTTTGGGCCTTGACCTGTTAGGAGATGATGTAGTGGGAGATGATACCTCGTTTTCGTTGGAATGTAGTTTCAGATAAGATTCTTCTTTCAACTCTCCTTTCGATCCGGTGTAATAAATGCCGGTGTAATTAATGCAGATTTGTCTTGTTGCACTTCCGAGGTAGGATTTAAATGATCCTTCGAAAATCCATAAGATCTTTCATTCCGAATAACATCTTGCATTATCATTTCTATTTTATTTTTCTCACAGAATGCCTCATTCGAATTGTCATAAGAAAGTCCATATAGTTCGTCTTGCCTAACCTCTTGCAGTGTAGTATCTATTTTATCTTTTTCACTTCCACGTCTGTCCTTACTCGATTTCGCTGTGATTCCGATAATCTTACTTGCTATCTGTAGACGTTTCTCCGCTTTTGATATGTAATCAGTGTCAGTGTCTCTATGATAATAAAACTTCTAGAACAACATCCGCTAGGAGCAGACCTTTCTGTTGAAGTTTCCCTTGATATCGAACAACAAGATGCAGATTCAACGGAGGACGAATGTAACATCGATACGTCAATTTCATCAGAATTAGTTAATCAGTCCGCTTGTGACATTATTTCATTCAAGAAATCGGAAACAATGTTGTCTTCGAGTGATGATGAAAGTTATTCATCACTACGTCGTCGGCTTCAACTTACGCACCAAGTCCGGAGGAAAAAATCGAAAGAATATATCGCCATAGTTTATAAAAGAAAGCAGTAAAATACTGGCTCAACATAGGTGGACGGAAGATGATATCGTTATCCACAGTCCGTTCAAAGTTTCGGTTAGTTACATCCCAACGGCAATTGCATAAATGGAGAACACAGTTACAAAATAGGAAAGCAAACCCAGTAAAGTGCAAGAAGAAATTATATGAAAATTTATTTGCGTGGTTTGTGGAGACGAGAAAGAACAAGCAAAGCGTATGTGATGAAGATTTAAAAATATGGGCATGGAATTTACACACAATGAAGCAGTATGTAATTTTGCAGCATCGAAAGTCTAGATCTATAATTTCAAGAGACATTATAGAATTAAAAGCAGAAAAATAACCAAATTCGTCTCTCGATCATACACGAAGGACGAGCTGGAACTCCAAAAATCTGCAACTGATTTTGTCGAATCAACAACGAAAAACCTTGCTGACTATGTACCATCGCAAATTTTTAATACAGATCAGAATGACTTTCAAAAGGAAATGAAAGATAGACACACATTATCGTTTGTTGGAGAAAAGCATACGGAAACCATGGATGGCCCAGTCAATCAACGCTCTCACTCGCTCTTACATAATCATACCTACAATAAGTATGGATGGTATGCTGCTTTCGAAACTGTTCATAGTGTTACAAGAAACGGCCGGGAAGTTTTGGCCCTACAGTTACTAAACAGTTGTTCAAAGCAGAAAACATTATTGTGAAAGCTTCAAAATTCGGTAAAATGGGTAGGCAAGAATTAACAGAATGGTATCAGGAAGCTTTCTTCCCTTTTACAGAAGATAAGTGCGCTCTACTTTTGGATTCGTGGACAGCATAGAATGATAGCTCCTGTTTAGAAGGTATGCCTCCCGGAAAGACAATTGAACTTTTTCAAATTGCTTCTGGAACTACAGGGAAAATTCAACCTCTCGACAATTTTTTCTTCCGGCAATATAACTCACTTTACCGGCGTCTATCGAAATTAGTACCAAGTTGTGAAGATTTTCATTTTGCACTTTTTCAGAGGAACAGTATTTTAAAATTACAATCCTTCATTCATTATCAGTTTAGTTCCCCATGATTCCGCGACATGATCAAATATTCGTGATTTGCTACAGGCTATACATCGCAGCGGCCTCCAGATTTCGCCACACCTCAACAGTTCTGCTTGACGAAGGAAACCACAACATGTGAACGTGGTGACTGTACTTTAAGTGTACTGCTTCGTTGTGCATGGTGCAAGACTAATTTGTGCTTTCATCACTCCATCGAGTGCAATCACTCCTGTCATATGTTCATAGAATAATCTCGTTGTGTGCCTATGTTCTACTACTTACTTACGACTGTGCATTGTTCAGCGCAAACCCTTTACCAACCTTTGTGCAAGGAAGGCTACGCAACGATATTTGGTCTGTAAGTAACACCATTCCATGTCTCTTCTGAATCTTGCATTAGCATCCCTATCTATTTAGATAGATAGATATATTGGGTGCTATGCAAATATCAAAGCAAAAGTAAAGCATCGGGGATCTTGAAACTAACAAACGTTCCTTTGCCAACATCTATCATTTTGACGTTAGGGACTTGCAATTTAGTGCGGCATCGTCGCAAAGGACATCGTCTCCACAAATGGTGACGTAGCTCCAATGCATTTATTATAGCGGAATTTATGCTTCAGAGAGATTTCCCTACATAGATTTTTCATTGTCACGGAATTCATTCGAAAAAAAAAAAAAACTATTTTCAAGAAGCTGACTTATCTATATTCATTTTCCTGGTTAGAAACAAATGCTGTATACACGATAATTACATAATCCCTATCTTTCCATGGTTGGCGCGTTGTATTTGAACACTGATCCGAATATACACGGCATCGCAACTTGCGTCAGTGTAGCGAACTTCGTTTGTGAGGCACTAAGAAACGAAGGTTTTTTTTTTTTTTTAACCTATTTGTACTTTGTATCCGCAGCTAATATTTTGTGTGGAAGGTTAATTTGGCATCAGCTTCATGTGAAAAAAAATTGCGGATAGGTTTCAGTATGACCTTCCGTGATACTGCCTTGTGAGGTACATTTTTCTTAGGTTTCCACTTATTTATTCGAGATCAACCCAAGTTACTGCGGGGAAACACAGTCTCATAACTTCGGAACAGGATTCCTAATTAAGAACAGCATCCTTTCGGCGGTTCAGAATATAGAGTTCGCAGACGAAAGACTATCGGGTGATTTCAACGCTAAATTAGTGTTGCCACGAGACGAGACGAGACAGAGCTCTCGTAATGTAAAATATACAACTTTTCGGGACGAGATACTCTGGACCAGACATTTTCGAGACTAGACAGCCTAAATCTCGTCTCGTCGGCAGCACTAGTTAAGGTAGGTACGGAGGATAGTGGGGTGACCCAGAACTCAGTCGGTTCAAATTGATGCAAATTTTATATTTTGGCTTCATATTAAAATTTTGTCTCCAAATGACAATTTCAGTCCGAGTGGACAATGATCAACTCTCGGGGGGGGGGGGGGGGGGCCCCGGGGGAAGGGGGGCTACGGCCCCTTTTCGGAAAAAGCAAAAATATTGAAATGGGTGTAGCTTTCGAATTTTTCGTCTAATTTGAAGAAATTATCATGAGCTGTGGAACATTGATCAGTTTAGTACGAACACTTTGACTATAGGGGCCTTTAGCCCCTCTTTTTTTTTTCGGAAAATACTGAAAAGGCTGTAACTTTCGAGTTTATAGGAAAAGGCATAACTTTTTCCCCTTAAACATGCATTCCATAATTTACTTTTGAACATAGAAACAGTATTTTAAACAAGGTTCATAGACTGATCATTGCTGAGATCACACTAATTTCCATCAAGAGTAAATTTGTCCTTCTGGAAAGAGCAAATTTCCTATCACCATCATCCTGTCTAGAAATATCACCTTGGAGATAATTAAAAGTTATTAAAAATAATCACTATAATATCACGGAAGTGTTTTAAAGAACTACAAACAACCAAAACTGAAATATAGAATTGCACTTTGTACATATATATATATATATATATATATATATATTGTAGCCTCCTTCTACCGGGAATCGAGGAGGTTGAGTATCATCCTGACATTCGCCTGGTGCGTCTAAAATTCTTACCCTAAAGATACGAATACAGGATGTACTCCGGGGGTTAATTGGTAGCTACAGGAAGGCAAATAAGACTGAAAGGAGTGACACTAGGCATAAATAAATGATAAATAACGCAATTACAAAAAATAGGGGATTTATTGCCCTTTCACAAATTATGGGCTTAATCATAGCTGACGGACAGAATGGATCCCACCAACGACCATGAATAGCTAAACCAAGACATTCTAATCAGAACTCCACTTACCCTGAATCCTGGCCAGACGAGAATGGGTCGACGCTCCAACGGCGGACTTCCAAGTCAGGGAGGGACGTCTTCCTGAGCTAACTGGCCTGTTAGCTCAACAGCGAAGCCCAGACATTGAACCACCAGGTCAACGAATGGCTTAAATGGTAGATCAGGGCCCGCAGACCGGGCGACTCAGATGGATAGATTGACGGGCAGAATGACCTGCCTAGAAGAGAAGGGTCGTCTATATCGAATCAGAGTAGCCCTGCTAGTCGTCGTCTGTCAACGCTATCTCAGTTCTCTCTTCTTCTCTTGCCTCCGTATTTATGTCTACCCAGGAATTGTTGGAATTTCTTCCTGGTTGGAGCGATGAACTATGGTGTGATAATTCAAATTGTTTCCCGTCTGGGGATTTCAGTGGCGTTCTCCAAAGTGTGTTACCCCTCTGTCCACAATATATATATATATATTGTTCCTGAGACTGTGAAAGTATTTTTAAAATGTATATACTCTTTAATATTAGCGGTACCCATTGACGGTGGAACATTTATGAACAGAGCCCGTCAAAATATAGCTCTTATTTCCTTAAAATATAGCATAGCAAAATGGCTCGTAAAAATTAAAAATATGGCTTTTATATATAGCTTTTATTAAAAATATGGCGTTTATATATAGATTTTATTAAATATATGGCTTTTATATATAGCTTTTATTTTCCCATTTAATAGCAGTGCTTAAGGGGTTTACAAATTCTACTAGATCCAAGGATAACAATGAAAACATTTCCCTCCTATTAATATTGTTGTTGTTATTATTATTATTGTCACTTCATCGTAATTAAGATTTAGTGTTTTAAATATCCGAAGATTTGATTAAGCAGCCAGTAAGAAGTAATTTTGAGGGTAAGAATTTTATCTCTTAATGGGCGATTCTCGCGTTACGCACGGGATATTTGTACAACAAACTGCTTTATAAAAATATGTCAAAATTAGGGGAAAATTATTAGTGCATAGTTAAAATGGAGTAAAACACTCAAAACGACAAACTGAGTTACACGCCAAAATTAAGCGTTACGCACGGGACTAAAAATGACCACTTTCCAGAGAACCGCCCTGATTATTTGTATGTGATGATGCATAACGCCATAAGAAAATGAATTTTTCAACTTTCGTACTTTTAAACAGGTGGGAGGGTTTTCGTGTTGTACGTAATTCTTATCCCCGTCTTTTAAGTTGCGCTGAAAGAAATTATATTTTTTGACATGCTTGCGCTGAAAGAAATTATATTTATCCGAAATGGAAAAGAAACGAAAATTAAGGAAAATGTATACAACACGAGTTGCTTACTTTGCAGAATATCTGTTGGAAATTGCTTTAAAATATTGCTTTTATTCGGAAATATGTTTTTTATCGCGGGAACAGACAAAATATAGCTTTTATGGCTTTTTAAATGTATATGGGAAATATGCTGGACCCCACAAATCGCCTACATACGAAGTTTTAAGAAGATCAGAACGTTAGGACAAAACATGGCAAAATTGCATTTGACGGGCTCTGTTTATGAACCATTTATTCATCACATCTGCACTTGCACAAACGTGTGAATCTCAGTTCTGCTTTTCTACACTTGCAGAATGCACATGTTTTGGTACAGGAACATTTTACATCCAGGTTGAAGACATCTCTGGCAAGAGGTAGCGTTGTCCAAACTGGAAGTAACTTGTTGTCTTTCTTGCAGGGGTCGTGAACAGGTATAATCTGCTGATGAACTGTAGTCCAAATACTCACTTGGAAGACGCTTCTTTTGAGATGTTGTTTCAGAGCATCGCTTGTTGGTGGTATTCTCTCCACGTCTCTAGTCTTATGGAGAAACATCTTCATTCTCAGAAGATCAACATCAGCATCATCACTGTAAGGTTCACTGGAGTACAGTTTGCAGACAAATAGCGTCGCAACTTTTTTAAGTTGTGGTGATATAGGAAATGGAGTGCTAGCAACACTTGCAAACTCTTCCATGAGGAGTGGAAAATTATCCTTTGTCTTGAAACAGTGTCGCTTTCCTTTGAACTTCAAAGATGATCCAGTGAAAGCATGGAAGAGAGCCATGTAATTTCTCAAGCTTGCGGCAATGCTATTGAGGGAGATCATTTTAATGGATTTTCCTGCTTTGAATGAAATCCGTATGTCTTCTTTTCGATTGGAGTTGATAATGTGGTGAAAATTACTCAGGAGTATCACTACAACGTCTGTGTCTCCAGTGTGTACCATCCCAAGTGATGAAAATTTAAGGGCATGGAGAAGTACACTAGCAGTCGGGCATCTGCCTCCTCATGATTCCATTGTCCCATTTGAGTGCCATTTCCTGCGTTGAATATTTGGTCACCCAAAGTTATATGGACCGACTTATCTTGAAATTGTACTTCCATAAGTCTTGTGGAAAGATAAGAAAATAATACCTTCTTGTTATCTACGTTTGCCAAAAAGTTAGGCCAGTTTCCAGGTACTTTGGCACTGCCTGGCGTATACCGGTTCCTCGTTTCTCTCTCGTACCAACTCTGATGGTCAATTTTTGATACTGATCCCAGAAAATATCTACTCTTGCTGCCCTTTTCAAATCGTGCTGGATCATTGGATAGAAAACGTTCGTAAAATATTCATCAAAAGACTTCCCTTGAACAGATGTTCCTGGCAAAGCGTGAATCAGTGTTCCGCAATCAATAACAATGAAATCATATGTATCTTGTGCCACTAATTCCTCATCTGCAATTATGTCGTTACTTGAGCTGGTTTCCAAAATGCATTGCAACAAATCGGACTTGGTGCAATAATTGAGAGCCCCATCATGTGAGAGTGATGATGGGTATGAAGAAGATTCATGACGGAAAGATGTTTCCAGATTTCCACCACGATTATCTAGCGCAATAAATGTCTCCTCATTCAAGTCTGTATGTTGCTTGTAGTGCTGTATATTTTTCTTAAGTGAAGTCTTTGAGACTTACGTTCGTGGTAAATCAACAAGTTCTTTTTCTTGATTGGTGCTTTGATAGAGTTGCCATTTGTGTGACCAAAGCTTCTTTCTTGAAGTTATCCTACTGTTCTTGTCCTCTAGATTCTAAAACACGTACAGAAGCTGCAGCAGACTCGTCGACACACACTCTGTTGTCTAGGGTTACTAGATCTGCGCTACTTTCCTCAAAAGGATTTCCCTTGCTCAGAATGGCATCTAAGAGATTTCCAACATTGCGTCGATAACGATAATGATGTACTTCCTTCTTCATGATGACACAGATCATCATCTCCATCATTTAGTCCTGTGAATTGCTGTACAACACGGTTAATCTCAGGACCGGTCAGAATCCAACGCTCTAACAAGGCAGGGTTTTCTGTTATACCAATCACGCCACCAATTCCTTTACTCTTTTATTTGCCTGCTCGTGGGCGTGATCAATGGGGATTGACGAAAAGCGGCGATTTCTTTTGGTAATCATCCCATTTCAAACTCTTCCTGGATGACTGGTGGAAGAGATTCTAAGTCTCTGATGAGGACAGGAACCCATCTGGCATAGTTATGGTGATCTAGGGCGAAAAATAGGGGTACCAAGAGTTTCAAAGATGCAACCACGAGTTTGAACTTTCGCTCCCGATGTTCACGTATGATAGGAGTATGAGTTCGTACTTGTAAATGAGTAACCAAAATTGTACCGTTGGTTGGTCTCGGCAGGTTACAGCAACCCAGTCTTCAAATACCATTTGTACACCAGTGCTCATAGGCTTGGTTCAGAAGGATGTCAAGGACCACAGTAGTAACTTGGTGAGCTTAACGTGTTTTTATGGGATCCGATGCTCTCAAGAAAGATGTGGCTGCCACCTCTGTCTTAGTGATTCCAGCCTCTGTAAGGATTTCAGCCCATCCACATCCACGTAAAAGATCTTCCATAGCTGTCCACAGAGCCATTTCAATGTGGAGTCCTCCTAACATTACAATAAATTTGTCTTCTTCAGACATTTCAGGGAAGGTCCACTGAACTGTTTTAGCTATAGCAAAAAGTGGTTGGTCAACCACCATGACTGGCATTTGTTGTAGATTAAGATATTCCGTTAATTTTTTTACAAGCTCCATTCCATGCCGAATCATTCCTGGTGAAGCTGCTTTTTCACGAAATAATGGTAAAAGGGCTTCAATACAGTTATCGGCTATCCCAGGAAGCATCAGACCTAGAAGCATGGTAGGATGACCATATGGATGGCACTGTCTTCTCTTCAGATTCTTCATACAGCGTAGAAACGCACTGT
>JAGDQP010013001.1:0-48916 GCA_022664845.1 Lepisma saccharinum | reverse complement strand
TGGCAAGGTTCATGATCCTCAAGCTATAAGGGTGGTGGGGATCCTAAAACCCACTACGTCCACCGCCACCAACCTTAAGGCTGTTGCCAGCTCGCGCCAAGTTCCTTTGTTCCTGTTACATGCTGTCACCAAGGAACTTGGCTCATCCGTCTCCCATTTCACACCTTTTTAGGGCTAAAGAACTTGGCTCCACTTTTTGCACCTCTGGTGTTTTTGTTCGGATATAGATTACATA
Source organism: Lepisma saccharinum (assembly GCA_022664845.1). NCBI lineage: Eukaryota > Metazoa > Arthropoda > Insecta > Zygentoma > Lepismatidae > Lepisma > Lepisma saccharinum. Next base: position 48,681 of record JAGDQP010013001.1, on the reverse strand, counting down.
TGCTATCTGAGAAAAACACAAGAGGTTCAAAAAATTCAGAAGTTCTTCAGCTCTAAAAATGGTGAAATGGAGGACGGATCTGCCAAGTTCCTTGTCGACAGCATGTAAGGGGAATACTGGAACTTGGCGCGAGATGGCAAGGTTCATAATGTTCGACCATGAGCCTTAGGTTCGTGATGGTGGGCGTGGTGGGTTTTAGGACTGCCACCAGTCTTATGGCTTGAACATCATGAAACTTGCCACCTCGCCACTTGTTTACTTATTTCTTCAAGGAATTATAAGAAATGGTTGGTTTTGATGAAAGCTTGCATTACTTCCTTTGTTTGTGATTTCCGTTAGACCATTATCTTGATGAGTGCGTCATGCACATAATTAATGAGAACAAAAATGCGTAAAGATTGTTACGTATAATAATTTTTCATTTCACCTTTTGCTTACTCAATCATCTTATTATCTCTTCAAAATGTCGTAAAACATATCATGATAAATTAATATAATTAGTGTATAACATTTATATGGTTACCAATCTACTAACGTTTGATTTTTTATTCCTATAAGAGGGAATTCTAACAAAGTTATAAAAGCTTTTAAAAAACCTCGCTAGGTGGTACAGACGTTCAAATCAAAACGACAGGAAGATGTTTATTTTAACCGGTTCCATCTCCTAAGAAACGCTCTCTAACACAAAAGTGATAATTATAATTTTACTTTTCCTCAACCGTCTTACTTTCCCCCCAACTGTCTTATTATAAATTCAAAATGTTATTAAAAGATGAAATGATAATTTTATATACTTATTATATAATATTAAAAGATTTAACAATATTTTAAATTTTGTATTTTTTTTACACGAGGAAATCAGGATAAAGTTGTAAAAAGCTTTAAAAGAAGCCACTAGATGGCAGCCTTATAACAGTTTCTGAAATAAATTAACAAGCATACAGCTAGTAGTAGACGGACTGAATTGCGAATATCATAAAACCTATCTAGTAATGAAATATTATTTAATTTGTTTCAGTTAGGGAAAATATTACTAACCTGTGGCGGAAAATTGTACGGTGGCAATCTAATGTATTGAATATTGATGGTATATGATGGATTATTGGGATCAGCTGCAGTAATCGGTAACTTTGAGCTGTTTCTGAAAGCAATAATAATATATTAATACATATGAATAACGTCTGGTACTGTAAAATAGTTAATTATTAAAACACTGCAGAAAACTCAGGATAAGAAATTAGCTGGTGTTTCTCTTAATGAATACACTTAGGTAAAAGAAACACAGGATTAACAATATTTTTTTCTACAAAGAATCAATCCTTTACTCTAAGCATTTGAACTTTTCGTTAGATAGATTTCGTTACTAGGAACGGTTTTAAAACTAACAATCTTGGAGAAAAACATACGTAATCAATGTAATTAGTACCGAGGTTATATGGTGACGTCTCCTGGAAACATTAATACTTTTTGTTGTAATACTTGTCAATACTATATCTTACGGATCATCTGAATTTGAAGTCAAACTTCTGGCACGTAAAATGTACCGTTGGCACGTCGAGCCTTTTAATACCTAGATATCTATTAGCGATTTGCTATACGACAAATAAAATTAATGGCTATACAATATATCATTTTAGCAGACACACCACAAGGAACGATCAAATTTGCGAGGAGATGGCTAAAGGTTTTCCTTATCGGCTATGTTAATTTAGTATCTTAACAAATAAAAATATATTTGATCGCCAATCTGTATGTAAGTCATGCCGTCGGTTGAACAAGTTTTCTTCCTCGAAGGTCACAAGAAAGGTCCAATCCTGTAATGGACACAGTTGAAGATGGAAGTATCGTAATGTTTCTATATTTCAAAGATAAGGATAACGAAACGTGGCAGGAATAAATGGTTGGTGTTTATCGTGACATTTGTTTATAATTTTGAAACTCTTTTAAATGCTTGGTTTAATTTCAAAATATGAAAATGAATAATTAAATTTGAAAGAAGTGTAAATCATAGTTGAGACGTCAACAAGATACTTAACATTTACATAATTTAATTTTTAAAACATGTAATGAATTGAGACACGTTTCTGTGAATAATTTGAGAAGTTTCTTTTTCCAAACAGAAGAACGTAACACATAAGGAAGAGAAGCTGAACTCTCATTACACTAATGGATAAAGAAATAAATAACAACAATACAAACACAAGACTGTCGGCAAGTAGAAAAAATAGTTAAATACTGAAGGTCTCTCGCAGTATCTTAGACTATTCGATTTTAATGGCATTCTTTCTGGAACGTTAAAGGCTAGCTCAGGTGAGGCCAATTGCCTTATTAACAGAAGAAAACGATAGTATAACGAAAAGATTACTGAACTATTTTGTTAACAACTGTGACGTGACCTTTTCTTTAGCTATACACGATTTGCCAGAAAGTTGTGTTTATTTGCGTACTATTTTACTGCTTATCTCCATACACGAACAAATCGTGATGTAGTTAACATGCCTTGTAAGCAGTGGTACGAATATCGTCAGTCAACACTTGTGCCACATAACCAAATTAGAAGAAAAAAAGATTATAACTGGTCACAGATCTGGTACAAGGCCAATGTAAGATGTATTGGAGCCAAGGAAAAAAACAGTTTGGTTTATGACAATTCACAATATCATAGATACAAAATATAAAAGACTTAAAAGTGTGGGTTTAGCTATGATAAAATATGTATATGGTGCAGACGATACCATAGAATATCGCATTATGCCATGCATTCACAGATAAGCGATGTTGTGCAAATTACAAAACGTTGTGGGATATGTTACAAGACAACCACCCGCAGCAATTAACATTATGATGTTTACTAGACCAGATCATGCCTTTTCCCCACAAACAAAGAATAGTGCGATAAATAGGTTCATTGCACAAAACTTAACTTATATCATGTCGATTACATATGTACTTGATCCAGTTTTATCTATCTATCTATCGTGACGTCATCAACAAGAGATTCATTTACATATCGGTCTCTTCTTTTTGGCGACGTTAGTGTGTTTTCTTGTGACAGTATACTTTCTTTTGGTGTCTAACGTTTCTATGAATATACCAGAAATGTAATAGTGCAATCGGTGTGTCCAGTTTCGCTATCTATAGCAAGCAATTGCTATTTTTGTGAAGTTGTGCTTCGTTGTTTACTTCGCGTGGATCATCATGGACGCGCGGAGTGATACAAGTGGTGCACCGACAGGGTTTCAAGCTACTGGAAGTCATGCAGGTTCTTCAAATCTATCGTCTCAAAAACCATCACCTCATCAATCTAACACTGACTTATTCAATGATAAACAATCTACTGTAAGTACTGTACCGAACAAAAACTTAGCAATCGTTTGTGACGCTATAGTAGGTTTAAATTTGGAGGACTATTTACTTGGAATCGCTCAAGTTATCGGCCCAGAAAATATTACTCACGCATCGAGAATTGCCGGGAGCAGGGTGTGTGTGTATATTGCTACTCCTACCTTGTTGGACAAACTGCTGGATCACGGGGGCTTTACAGTCAATGATGACATTTTTGTTCCCTTACGAAAATATGTTCAATCTGCTACGAAGGTGATTTTATCGCATGTATTGCCAGACATACCAGACACAGTGTTAAGTGCAGCTTTGGCTCCTTATGGTAAAATTGTTAGTCCTTTTAAGCAGATCTCTATCGGTACGCAACATCAATCACTATCGCACATCAAATCTTTTCGAAGATTAGTGTATATTTTGTTTGCAAAACCTGAAACAGTTCCTGGCTCTATTCCCATTACGTATGAAGGAACACATTACACAGTCTTTATTTCCAGTGACGAAATGAAATGTTATCTATGTAATCAAATTGGGCACTCTTGCCGGTTTTGCCAGTCAAAAGCGAACTCTCTATCAACCACTACGAGCAAGCAGCAAGTTTTTCATGGTAGCACACAAAACGGAAAACAAAAGACAGTTTCTTTCGCGACTTCTGAAGCACAGTCTTACTCAGTTGTTGTAAACGCCAAGGTTAACGAAACAACTTTCCCTTCCCTCCCTCCTCCTCTTTCCATGATAGCTAAGACCTTGAACGAAAAGACAAAACAACCAGTTTCTCCTCAATTGACGAAGTTAGAATCTCCTATTGTGCAAGGAAGACAGCTTATTTCTTCCGTGGCCCCTCCAGAGTCTTCTGAGTCAAGTGAAATTTTGTCTGTCTGTCCGACAGAAGAAGCTACCGAACTTACCACTGTTTCACAGCATGAATCAAATTCTGCCTTAATTCCTTTTCATTCAGAATCTGTTTCTATTCTTAATCAATCTCAAGCCTCCCCTGAAGATAAAGTTTCGGATCTTTCATCTCCACCGTTTGCACACCCAGGGATGTCATCCCAAGAACCCAAACCTGACGATCCTATAGATTTATTTTCACATCTTTCTTCGAGTGGAGGAGTAAGGAAGAAAAGACCTAGCTCTCCCACCCCTATAGACAGTTAACTTAAAAAAGAGAAAACTGCTGGTGATAGTGATGTCACTTCATCAGTTTGTTCGGATATATCATTTTCATCGCTCAAGGACCTTGATCAGTTGGAAGTAGACCGTTTTCTCAATGGTGTGATGTATCTAACTGGACTGAAGGACAATATCACCAATTCTTGAATCGCAGCAAAAGTTTCAAACAAATCATGCCTATTGTAAAAAGCTTTCAAGTCGAACCCATGGCTTTGAGAGATACACTACAGGAAAAAATTCCCGATGTTACTGACAATAACTTACGTAGACGCATCCAGAGTATAATTAAAGCTATTGAAGATGAAAGTGTGTAAATTAGTGTTGTTAACTTTTGTGCTTCTACTTTTTATTTTTCTAATGGTGGGAGTACTTTCGTTGAATACAAAAGGCCTAGTATCAATGCACAAACAACTTGCTCTCAGTTATTTTCTACAGCGTTCTAAGGCTTCCGTTGTATATGTACAAGAAACTAATTTAAATACTGTACCTGTAAATTCTAAGTTAAGTGACTTTGGTTTTTGGATTAATCCGCCTGTAAATGCAAGCAGCGGAACTGCTATTATGATACAAAATCATTTGTTACTTTTTTGGAATGTTTTACGGCACACGATTACTATAGAAGGTTATTTACATGCTTTGATAATTCACTCTGGTGGTTATACGTTTGGTCTAATTAATGTGTATATGCCGCAAGACGAGAATGCCGGAATCGTTCTTATTAATGCGTTAGATACTTACCTTCAGTCACTCAATTTAGACTTTTTTATTCTGGGAGGTGACTGGAATGTCACTCTGGCTGGTATAGATCGCTATAATTGTCTTGAACATAAACATAGGCTAGTAGAACACATGTTATCTTTTTTTAGAAGAGTATGATCTAGTTGATATTTTGCGTTTTCATAAACCAAACGCTCGACAGTATACTTATTACGGTAAGTTTAATCACCTGCCCCGCAGTTGCCTGGACCGTTTTTATTTTTCTGGAACTTTTTTTGACCTTCCCATTGTAATTCCTTCTTTTTCTGATCATGACGGAATTTTCTTTGATTTTCAACTCTTTCCTGTTCGCTCTAGAAGCTCATATTGGCGTTTCCCTAACTATTTTCTGCAGCATGAAGACTTTAATCAAGCTATAATATCGTTAATTCAACATTACTACTATTTAGCAACTAGTTCAGATGAAATTCTTAGTCTATGGGACGCGTTTAAATCAGAAACTCAAGATACAGCAAGACGTTTTGTAGCAGCTCAACGAGAAAAAGTAAAGGTTTCCTTTCATCATCTTCAAGCTATAGAAAATGAGTTGGATCAACTCATCTCTTCCTCTCCTACGACTCCGCATGATATTGATTTATTTTGGTCTCGTAGGCTAAAATTACAACAATTGTATTTTCAACAAACACATGATTGGTTGTTATCGAAAAAAAAAATGTAGTATCAAATGAATTTAATACCAGCTCCGAGCAATTTTTTCGAACAATTCAAACTAGAAAGGTTGCGCATAGTATTCAGAGTTTAAGAGTAAATGGACGCATGACTGCAGACCCCACTCAAATTAGACTAGAAGTTCGTAATTATTATCAAACATTATATGCTCCCGTTGAAACATCTTTTTTCAAATTTAGATTTTTGGAACTCTTTACCTTCCCTTTCTCAATTGGCCTTAGATCAGTGCGATGCTGCCATTACACAGGACGAGCTAACAGTTGCGGTGTCTCAACTTCGTCACAATAAAGCTAGCGGGCTAGATGGTTTGACAGCGGAATTTTTTCAACATTTTTGTACGCACCTATCTTATCTCTATCTTCTGATGCGTCAAGCTTCCCTCTGCTCAGGACACCTTTCTTCATCCATGTACCAAGCAGTTATCAATTTATTGCCTAAAAAAGGTGATCCTGCCGACCTGAAAAATTGGCGTCCTATTTCTCTGTTGCCTGTTGATTATAAAATTTTGGGTAAAGTTATGGCCAATCGACTTAGCATTGTTTTACCTGACATTATTTTGCCCTCGCAAAGTTATTGCATTCCTGGTCGTACGATTTTCGATAATTTACACACTATACGTGATACCATCCATTATGCGAATACACTGAACCTACCTTTAGGGTTAGTTACCATTGACCAGCTAAAGGCTTTTGATATGTTGAGTCATCGTTATCTTTCTCATGTTTTGCAGGCCCATTTTTTATTCAGTTATTTACTTTGTTGTATTCTAAGGCTCAAAGTTTAGTTCGAATAGGCTCACATCTCACTGCACCTTTTCCTTGTCAACGTGGCGTGAGACAAGGCGATCCATTTTCCGCGCCGCTTTTCTCTCTAGCTATTGACCCTTTTCTACGACTTTGTGAACGTCGTCTTTCTCCTTACGCTCTACCAATAGGGGATACTCATTTAATTTCTCCAGCTTATGCTGATGATTGTAGCTTTTACATAAGTAAAGATGAGGGTTTTCAGGAGCTCCATGATGTCTTCCAAGTTTACAGTGAAGCCTCCGGATCCATTTTAAATTCTGACAAATCAACAGATCTTTTCTGTGGGTTCTGGAAATGCAGGTCGGATACACTTCTGAATTTTTTGTGGTCCAATCAAGGAGGAAAATTCTTAGGAGTCTTTCTGGGCAATGACCCTGAATGGGAAAGTCAGAATTGGTCTCAACTTCTAACCGATATAAACCACGTTCTATCGAGATGGCCTCGCTTCTTTCCTTTCTTATCTTATCGTGGACGAGCCCTGCTCACCAACCAATTTGTCGGTTCCCGCCTAAATCACCGTTTGATTGTGCTCTCGCCTCCTTCCACTTTCGTTTCTACAGGTATACATCGTCTGCAATCTTTTGTCTGGAATGGCCACCATTGGCTACACACCAAATTCTTACATGTTTCTATACCAGACGGAGGTTTAGGCCTACAGCATTTGCCGAGTCGGTTACATACTCTTCGACTGCAGTTTATTGATTCATATCTACATGGAACTTTATCCTCCGCTGTACGACATCTTAGAGACTTTTTCTTTTCCCAACTTTTTGATTTACAGGGTCTTTCCTTCTTCTTGTCTGACATATTTCCTCCTCGCCAATTACTTACATATACCTTTTATAATAGTTGTGTCGATAGCTGGATGTTTCTCAAACCTCAGCTTCAATATCAGCAATTGTCCATGTATTATCTAAGACGTCTTCCTGTATTATATACCTCTGTTTTAAAGCTCGCTAATTCATTTATCTTTACTGATTTTCTGCGTCGAATTAATTTACACGTTTTAGGACAGTTGATGCATGCTGACGGAACATGGAAAACAGTGTCTGATTTTAATCTTACAGCTGAAAAGGCTTGTACCCCAAGACATTTTCATATTTTCTTGACCAGACTTAAACACAAATGTACTGATTTGATATCCAATGCTCGTAGGCAACCAGGCTTGTCCGTCATCCCTTTTACATATGTAGCCTCTCAGGTCTCTCTTCCCCTTTTCCCCTTACAGCGGAAACAGCTTACTTTTGCCTTTCTTTCTCTTCTCATGCCCACACAACCTCAACCTACTTCATTATATGTTATACCTACATCACAACCTCCATTTCGTACTTGGTATTTCACTAGAAGTGATTCTCGCGATATTGGAATAACATGGCGCCTCATCTATGGAAGAGTAGTTACCCCAGCTTTGTTATACAAATGGAACAAATTGCCTACAGCTCAATGTCCTTGGTGTCCGACTGTTCAAGTTGGAAATGTCCCACACATGATTTTTACATGTGATGCAGTAATACCTCTTTGGCGTGTCCTCAACCTTTTCATTATGAAGCTCCTTCATTTCCCCTCCTTGTCTCTTTAACATAAATTTTGCGGCATCCAAGGACGAACATTTGCAGTCCTTTTGTCAAATTATTTATTAATTTTAGCGCGCAGTACTCTCTGCAGTCATGCGTCTGTTTGCCTTCGGCAAAAACCTCCTCCTAGACCTTCATATGTTAAAATTTTCAAAGCCCGTCTACGTCATCGCTTGTACATAGAATATTTGTATGCTTTAAAACACGGTAATCTAGAAGATTTTTTTATCATATTGGGGTTTTTCAAATGTTTTGTTTACCTTGTTGCCTACTGGCATCCAATTTCATTTTTAAGTTATGTTAGTAGTTTTTTGTATACCAAGTCTCATTTTTATTTCTGTTTTGAACATGTGATGTAATACTTTAGTTTTCTCGACCTAGAGTTAGTTTTATAGTCTAGTGCTTTGTAATTGAGTGCAATCCTCACAGAATGAATAAAAATGAATGAATGAATCTCTCTCTCTCTCTCTCTCTCTCTCTCTCTCTCTCTCTCTCTCTCTCTATCTATCTATCTATCTATCTATCTATCTATCTATCTATCTATGTATATAATGTTTAATCAAGAAGTATTCATTGTTACAGTGTAAGATGAGCGTAAAAAAATGCTAGATTTATAGAACGTACTTTGAATAAAGAAGTAGGATTGGAAAAAAGGGTAAAAACACATGACAAAATGTGTATTTAGCACCAAATGTATTAGCGAATAGAAATAAAACGTTAGTTAAAAATGGTAGAACGCTGCCTCACGAAATAAAAAGAAAACGGCTTTGATTCCCTTAGGACGGATGAGATTCTTTCGAATCTGTTTGTGCGAATTTGACTTTACCTAACCTCCGCTAACCCATGGTATCTAAAAATGCAACTTGAGCTGGGAGCGCAGGACTCGGTTCGCGGTGGGCATACGCAACAGTGCTACATTGTGTGTGCTAACCGCTAACCGGGGTTGCACCCCCCTGAGGTTCACGCCGTCCAGCTCCCTTCGGATCCACCGTGCACCCGTTATCCATTTATAGGAAACGGCACCAGAGGACAATAATTCAGAGGAGGGTAGGTGTATGAAGGACTCGCAGTCAGGAATAGATTTTAGGAATAGTTTGAACAATTATATAAAGTTAATGAAAATATTCAAATGGTCCCGAACTATTATACAGACACAGCGAGTATCGAGTCTGATGAGGTCCGACAATATTTACCAGCTGTATAAGATTAAATTCGCTGTTTGCCCATAGATAGCGTTCGTGAGCGTATGAAGCTACCATGGTACGCCAGACCTATTGGGTGGATGAGTTGGACCTCTGCCAACACGAATCAGTGCACATAATCAGCAAGTGCAGACAACAACACACAGTGTTCCGTTGGTAAGCATGGCCAGTTTTGTGCCAGAAAAAGAGCATATATGGGAACCTCTGCTTTTCTGCTTCCATTTGAAGAAATCGGCTGCCGACGCGCATCAAATGTTTGTGGAGGCCTATGGTGACAGTGCTTTATCAGAAACAACGTGCCGAGATTGGTTTCGTCGGTTCAAGGACGGCAAGTTTGACCTGAGTGACAAGAAGCGTGAAAATCGGCCCAGGAAGTTTGAGGACCACCAATTGCAGGCGCTGTTGGACGAGGACGATACCCAATCGGAACACATGCTTGTCGAGCAATTGGGCGTTACTCAAGCAGCCATTTACATGTGTCTACGGGCCATGGGAAAGGTTCAGAAGATCGGAAAATGGGTGCCGCATGAATTGACCGATCGGCAGCTGGAGAGACGCCAACACACATGCGAAATGTTGCTCGCCCTACAAAGAAGAAAGTCGTTCCTGCATCGGATTGTGACGGGCGATGAAAAGTGGATATATTTTGCAAATCCGAAACGCCAGAAATCGTGGGTTGATCTCGGCCAACCATCAACATCTTCCTCGAGACCAAATCGCTTTGGACGGAAGACGATGTTGTGTGTTTGGTGGGATCAACAGGGTAACGTCTACTTTGAGCTGTTGCAACCGGGTCAAACTGTTAATGCAATAAAATTATAATGCATTTCTAGAATTTGAATGTAGTAAATTCACATAGGTAGAGCTCCACAAGCATTTTAGCAGTTTTTTAACAAATATACGTAATAAGCGGTGGACAAGGTAGTAAAATAGAAACCGCTCCACGTATACTCCTTATAATATGTAAAAGGTAACTAATAAGCGGATTACCCGCTTGTATAATATAACAAATAGTAGCAGAGGGAGTATATACGAGGTACTCCAGTAGGACAAAATGCCTGTAACAATTGTAAAATACATGTAAGGTAACTAATTGAAATAAATGGTAATAAAAAACTTGGTGCAGCGGTAAGACGTTAGCATACCACATAAAAAAAACCGGTTCTAATTCCGACAGAGGAAACATTTCTCTTCTTTTTCTTTCAAACTTTATTTTTATATGTTCACGTTTATTATTCATAATTCGTTTGGTATACAAATTAAGGCCACTGAAAGCTAGGATATATATACATAAACCAGGTCTTTCCCGCGTGGTGTGCAAGGGAACACGGTGCGTCCGAAGGGAGCTGGGTGGCGTGAGCCTCAGGGGGCGCAGCCCCAGTTAGCTGTGGGCATACGCAATGTACCACTTTTTCTTATGCCTACCGCTCACCGAGACCTGTGACCCACCCACAAGTTGCATTTTAAGTTACCATTGGTTAAAGGAGGTTAGGTAAAGTCAGGTTCGCACAAACAGATGGAAATGTATTTTGAAAGAAAGAAACGAAAAAGTAAAGATACATAACCGAACTTGAACTTACCTAATCACCCTAACCCATTATCACTAATTCTATATAATCTACGACAAATGGAAGAGAGCAATTATTAATGATAAGTATGAACCTAGCAAAATATTTTTAATTGAAGAAGAAGCAAAAAATCTAACGTTTTTTTTTTACAAAAATCAGCATTTCAAAACAAATTTGAAAATACAAGAAAGGAATTGTTAATAATAAATTAAAATTTTTTAAAACATGTTTTTTAAGAAAAAAAGAAGAAAAATCTCACCCGCTCGCCGGGGATCGAACACGGGTTTCTCATTTATAGAGTCATCGTTCTACCAATACGCTATGCTAGAAAGCTGACAACTGTTGCTATCGGCGCTGTATTTAGCTCCAACCGTTCACATCACCCACTTCTGCCAGCAGTACTTTGAACGCAGAATTTCTAATAAATTTATATTTATTCTTACCGGTTGGGATTGGCGAATAAGCGCGTCGTCAGCAAGTGGAATTTACTTTCTTGAAAAAGAGTTCTGAAAATTAGGATATATAATTAACCCGCTGAGGGTAGCGAGTTTAATGGCTGGTTTAACAACACATTTGTTCTGGTCTGTGTAAACAAATGGTCAGTATGTTAGAGTTTCATTCGTAAGGTTTTTGGATCGATCCCACGAGCGACATTCGAAATATTTTCTTGTAGGAATTAAGAACATTAAATTCTGTTACTGATTGGTACTGAAAGAGTTTTATCTCACACAGCGAGAAAAACACAAGACAGAGCTAGAGGGGGGGGGAGGGGGAGAGAGACGTCATTCCTCCCGTTCCTAAGCGTTCAGATGTCATTTTTTTCAATGTTTTGCGCCATTTTTCTTTCCCTGTTTCCTCTTGTCTGTTAACAGTTTCATCAAGTAACTAACTATTTGGTTTGAACAAGCACACATAATTACATAAAGAAGGCAACGTTTAACGTGCCAGCTATCTGGTTTCTGAAAGGATCCTGGCACCCAATACCATGATGTCTACACAAACTGAATTTTTAATTAACAACAGTCACTGATGCCTGTCCACCCTGTTGCTACCACATCAACCTACGTTGGGGAATGAACAGATGTAGTAGGAACAGGGGGTGGCCAGGAATAAGTAAGTGACTGTTTTAATTAAAAATTCAGTTTTGTATAGACGGGATAGTAATGGGTGCCAGGAGCCTAGCAGAAACCAGATAGCTGGGTCGTTATCAGTTATCTGGTTTATGTGATCCGTGTATCTGATCAAGCGAGGGAGTCGCGAGTTCAAACCCTTATTTATCCATTTTTTAAAAAATTGGGTTCAAAAGGTAACACTCTGGTAAACACAGTTTTCTATTCTTTAAATTTTATTTCAAATTATTTTTCAAATATTTTTTTAATATGATATTCTTTGTTTCTATTTGTGAGTTTCTTCTACAACGATATATTAAAATTGGATTTAATCTATATGTCCCGTAATTAACATTACACACTTTGAATTAACAACAAATGTGAATTTATGCCCTTTCAGCATCTAAGGCTCAAGGCCGGACAGGGAAGGGGAAAGGATTCGGAAAGGTGTCGGCCAAGGCATGTGTTGAAGGTGCAATCCCGATATTCACCTGGTATAACGGAAAACCCGGGGAAAACCTCAGTCAGGGTGGTCGGCCGCTGGGATCGAACCCACGACCTTTCGTATGCTTCACCAATGCTCTATCATTGAGCATTGGCAATAAAGAATGAGCGGGAGATACCGTATTATTCGTGACACCCAATATATTATATTCGTATATACGCATCTATAGTATATGATTTGTGTGCATGTGTGAATTGATTTATGTTGTTTAAGCGGGGTAAAAGGACCCTGGAAGGGTTCTGAAACATTATTTTAATGCCTTTAGGCATCTGATTATCAAGCCAGGATAGGGTTGGGAGAGTGTGTTGGAAGGTAGACGACTAGGACCTATTTTATAGGCACCATCACAACGTTTATCTGATATAACTGAGGAAATATCTTGGGAAACCTCAGTCAGATTTGCACCTACGATGACTTTTTATTTAAATTGAACATTTTTTAAAGCTAATACAAGATGGTAATTGTTTCATTTATGTCGGCGCCAAATTCAACTTTTATTGAGATTAGAAAATCTGGAAATTGTTAATAACTAAAACAACAGTTGGCTCGAAAAATATATGTTATGCATATTTAGAAGTTCTATAACCATGATTTTTTCAGATGTTTTAAAGTGTTACAACATAACCAAAAAATAGGACACTTCACCGCGTTTCAAACGTAACACATGCACTATAAATACAAGTTCGATAGTCACCTCCGGTGCTAGGGGTCGTCGGATCGATCTTTGATCATGCCATGTGGGGTTTGTGGTGGACAAACACCGCGTGCGTTAGTTTTCTCGAGGTGCTTCGTTTCCTTCCACTTTCTTCATTCCACCAATTCATCCCATCATCATCCATACGGCCTGAGCCATAGTTGCCTAAAGGCCTTAAATTAAATTTAAAAAAAAGTACGATAGTGCCTTTTACCATGTCGTATTCGTGGGTGACTGGTCAAGACGTCGCGTCGGCTTCTCGAGTGAAAGATCTCGGGTTCGAGTCCCACTCGGGGCAACACTTTTCCTTCTTTTTTTTTCAAAATATATTTTATTTGTTCATATTGATTATTAAATAATTGCTAGGATGTATAAATTAGTGATTGCTACTGAAAGCTAGGATGTGTCTGGATACACACCGCGCGAGGTGTACAAGGGGGTACGGTGTGTCCGAAGGGAGATGGGCGCGGAGCTGCAGGGGAGAAGGCGGCCTCCGGTTAGCGGTGGGTATACTCAAAAGTGCTGTTAACATTCTCTTCCACCTATTATTTGGTTAATATAACATTATTTTATCTTTACCTTATCCCAATGTTTGTGCTGTTCATTTGCACGGTCGCGACAGTCAGAATAAAATTAACTTTGTAAAGACATCCTTTTCTTATACAATTCGCTCGCAGTATAATGGCTAATCTATTATTTTACTCGTTTGACCGATTTCGTTTTGTACTCCACAATCACAAAGTTATCTTATTGCGAACGTAACGTTTTGACTTCCATTGAACACAATGAAGCAATCTGCTAGCAAGACAATATAATTCCACTTATCTACCAACAATAGAAGCAAATAAGCTACTTACGTTTGGAGAGAGTTGAGAACAAGACAGTATCCTTGAGCAGTCAAAAACCATTGAAAATACTCGCAACAATCAAATTCAACTTCGTTCACTTCACAGAATTTAAGAATATCACTACAGATTCTTGGTTTCTGGAAAAAGAATTTCATTTTACTGAACTAAACAAACAAACTGATATTGATCGTCAAATAAAATTTAACTTTTCAAAACGTGAAGATCTGTCTACAGTAGGAAATGAATATACGTAAGTTAATTAATGAAAGTGTTGAACTATTTAATTACTGATTCTATGACAATTTTAATGTTTATTCAGACTTTCGATTTTACTCGAAAGTAAATCGTTCGTCGGTTTTTGACTTTAAAATCCTCCAGTACGTCTGGACCTGACACGATAAATTTGACGTTCCTGATTAACCTAGTCATTATTTGTACCTTTTACCATTCTGTTCAATAGATGTTTCTCAGGGGGGCTATTTCCCTGAACAGCTGGAAGCAAGCAAACGCCATTCCGATTTACAAAGTAGGGATAAATTGACATGCGCGAATTCATATAGATCTATTTCTCTTGCTGTTCTTGATTTAATTTGTGAATAGGTTATCACATATTTGATTCAAAAAATGTTCTCACATTTGTGTAGCCCTTCCAGTATAGTCTTGTCCCGTATGTCTCATGCCAAACCAACTTAGCTGTCTACTGTCTCAGACATTATGAAATAGACAAGAAAGTGACGGCATATACCTAGACTTAGCCGAAACATTTGAAACATTCTTTCTGGCTTTATTTACATTGACTCATATTTAAACTTTCAAAACCATCATGGGTTAGCAAGGAACAACGTATTCTCATCCCTGGTATACACTGAGTTAGTTACAAATGATTTTAAATGTTCCTGAAGGAAATTCCTTAGGACATGTTTCATTTTCTCTCTGTCTTTACGATATGTGTGAGAACATAGATAATTCCTACTATATAATTTTCTACGGTGATTTCTGAAAACTCCTTCGGACTATTTTATTTACAGAAAATACGTTACTTTAGTTAAATTTCATCAATTTAGTATAGTTTCATCAAGTTTCTATAGATTCAGTCAAGAAAAAAACACCCAGTCCTTCCAAAACTGTTGTAATCCGATTCTCATTTAACAAAATACAAAATAATGTACTTGCACCTTGACCTCATTAAAAGTGCTGAGTGTAGACTGTTACAAGAACCTTTGTATTATATTTGATAAAACATCTATTTTATTACGTACAATTGTTCCAGTTCAGTTCTTCGAAGAGGAAGGGCGCACGCTACGACAAATACGTGGCTACAAGATGGGCATCACTCTTGAACAATGGAAAGTCTCCATAGGCTGAATCACGCAAGTTAATCGAAGTACTATGCAGTGCTTAAGAGTGAAACAACCTTCAAATGTGGGAAGTAAGAAGTAGAATTGGAAGTGTAGTTGTACTTGTGTTTTTGTCATTACAATCTTATTTCTGGAACAGGGAATAGAAACCGATCCATGCCCAGACATGGATGAGGTCAAGGACCTATAACACGGATGGGTCAAAATATTTTAATAGTGGAAGTAAAGATTCAAGTTGAAAGACGCGTTTTACAAACTTTTACATCTGGAAAAAGAACTAAACAAAACTAAAGACGTAGTGAAAGACCTAGTAACTGAAAACGTAGCTATGTACGAGAAAATAGATTATTTCGAAAGAGAGTCTAAAATAAATATTTACATTATTCTGTACGGCGTTCAAGAAAGTACACGAAGGATTGAAACATGGTAAGAAACAGAAAGTAAACTCACTGATTTGCTGAAGAAGTGCTCTGAATATCACATAGCGAGTGATATGAATGAATGTGCTCATCGAATGGTTAATCATCCTAATATCTTGAAACGTTATTCATTTGGAAGTAAACAAGAAATTTTGAACATATTGTTTGAGTAACAGTAAGTGGACATTACGCAGACGGTGTAAAGCGAATGCGCAATGAACTTAACCAACATTTACTGAAAGTGAGAAATGAAGTGTTTGTTGCACAGTTTCGCTACAATAAACTTTTAATAAACGGAAGAAAATACTCGTTCCAAGAATGTATTGAGTAAAGAGAGGAACAAAGTTTCGCAGTTCGACAGGACCAACTGCTGACAAATTGTCAACAGGGAAGGGAACCTCTGAAGAGATCCGAAGTTGTATAATATCGAAGTCAACTGATGCATCAAGCTGTGTTGATGATAAACGATTTGTATTAGAACATAGAAAAGCAGTCTTCCATGTGGTCATTACAGTATTGAAGATAATAAGTAGATGTAGTTGTGGTAGATGTACTTAGTTAGTTTAAGATGTTTATGGATTTATCAACACAGATCATTTAAGGTGATACCAGTTAAACAGATGTGTATATTGTATGGAGTTACTATGCATCGTAGATTACTATATCGATAGGCTTGTGTTGAATGGAGTGCGCTGGAAATAAAAACACGTGTGTATGTGCTTGAATAAATGCTGTTTTTGTTGTTGTTTCTATTCCTATTCTCTTTTTGTTGTTGCTCTTCTATATTTTTTACATTTTCGTGTAATTCCATTTCCTTTTTAAAGAGTTAATTTGATGCTTTATTTTGTTCACCTTTACTGTTTTGTCGATTTACTGTTGTGTCTTTAACAATGTAGCCAGGTCTGTATTTAGTGATGGGTCTCGGCTTAACCCCGTGATTAAGATTTTACGCAATATCAATTAAATTTTAGGGTAATGATAGAAATTTGACATATGTCTAACAAGGGACTTCGCGCAAGTTCCATCCACATTTTCTGGAAGGCTGTAGGGTATTTGAAAGGTTTCGTGCTACTAAAAAGAATCAGCTGCCATCGTCAAGGACGTAACAAGCTACAGGCTCCCGGAGGCGTGGGAGAATGAACTTTAGACCTTCATATTTTTAACACTACGAACAGTAGAACGAATTCGGTATGGTATTGTCAAAGACTTTCGACTTGCTATATTTGAAAATACATATTCCAAAATTGTGCGATTAGTGTTCAAGGGGTTTTCCAGACAGGATAGGATATTGTGCATTTGCTACAAAGCTTCCGTGCGACAGAAGCACTATAGTCAATCGTATAAGTTCCAACTATCAATCTATCAGGTATGATACCGGGTAATCTTACGTCCCTTTCTTATTTAAGTGTCTGACTAGCCTGTGTGTGTTGTAATGTAACATCTACAGCCAAATTATAAGACATTTTTACTTAGATCAGTATTGTTTCACATTGATTAACACAGCTATGTGCATATGTACTAGTAGTATCCTGTGCTATTCTTCTGACATGTGACTTTAAATGTACAATCTTTGTAAGAATTTCAAATAACAGTTTCCAGTCGTAAGTCCCTAGCGACGTCAGCGATGAACGGCCGTAAAGATCAGCATAGTGATTCTTTTTCACAATTACTTAAGCTTCAAAACATCTTTAATTCGCATCGTTTCACATGTATAGAAACATCAAAATATAAGCCGTTGATAATATGGTTTTAAGTGTTTCATTTAATTTGGTGATAACTTGTATCATTTAAATGATTACTAACCTCTTTCACAACTGGAGCAAATGTCGACGTATAGTGTTCAACTG
Organism: Lepisma saccharinum; assembly: GCA_022664845.1. Taxonomy (NCBI): domain Eukaryota; kingdom Metazoa; phylum Arthropoda; class Insecta; order Zygentoma; family Lepismatidae; genus Lepisma; species Lepisma saccharinum. The sequence goes on along the minus strand of JAGDQP010013001.1, from coordinate 30,793 downwards.
CAGGACAAACGAACATTGCACTTTGGAAACTTCTTTTCCTTTCAGACGAATCTTCTACTCCAAGCTTGACGGACGATTCCAGATATTCCCAATATAACCAGCAAGAGATGATATAACCAAGTACAGCAACAGAAATAAACGAACAAATCCAGAACAAGCTGAGAAAGAAACAAATGTAATCAACAATTAACGTACAATGTGAATCAGAAATTAAAGTAAATCAAAGTCAAGGAACACTTACAGAATGAGTCGCTCTCATCTCAATGTGAAGCAATATTAAATTATTAATACGATGGACACTGAAAACATTTCTTTTTTTCGAAATCCTATTATGGCCATTATATACAGGTTGCTATCCATAACAGAGATCTTCCACAAATGTTTGGACGTTTAGGACACATCGTGTGTGAGGGTATTGTCTAGAAATTTTGATTTTGCAAAAAATAATCTCGTGAGCAACCGACTGAAAGACTTTACTGAAATCAAATAGTGTCAGGATTCTTAATCGATACCTTGTAGGATGTCATCATTGTTTTTGATAAAGGTTGTCATTATTTTTTACTTTTTCTAAAGTCAGATTGTTTATCTGTTTTAATTTTAATTTCATTTATGGTGTTTAGGCATCTAAGGCTCGAGTAGTGGGTCTCTATGAGTAAATTGTTTTGTTTTGTGTTTTATTACTTGTTTGTTTACAACAGATTCCAGTAATTTGGAAAGTCATGACAGGATGGTAATGGCCACGTATTTGCTACCTGCGTATCATGTGATTACCGTTGATATAGGTCGAATGTAAGTAAGTTACAAACATGTGGAAATATGCTTGTGGTGATAGACTGATTTACTATTGTTGTTAAGGGATACACCACATGCGGTAAAATGATTTTTATAAAGGCTATTGATATGCCATACGGATTAACTGCAGAACTTTATATCTTATTGATAGTCTCATGTTGGGAAACACGAGAGAAATGGACCATATCATTTTTGGAATTTTTGCTACTACCTGAAAGCCTGCTAATTGTTTCCTGTTTTGCAGTCGTATCAATATCAGTAGGGGGTTTCGGAAAAGAATTCATGCAGTGTATTCTAGTCTTAAGAACTATAGCCATATTTTTTTGTTACATGTATTCCTAAATTGTTAAATTTCCTCCATACGTGTTTGCTAACTTTAGATCTTCAACTAAAGGTTCGAAATGTGATTTTTGCTCCCTCCGTATAGCTTGGGAACACTGGTTTTAGAATCCTTTGTAAGTTTTGAAACATTCCTTACTAACTTCGTGCTTAGCATTTCCTTCTCAGTGTATTCTTTGTACGCTTTATCCCTTTCGAGTCTTAATTGTCGTATATAATCTATCATCGAAGGGTTTAAATTATAAGTATTAAAGAGTGAAAAGTATGCGATTGGATCGGGGATCGAACCCGGGACATTTGGTAACCGTCCCAATGCGCTAATCACTGCGCCACCCAGTCAATACGCTTCCCAATCACACACCTTCCACTCTTGATGTCGATGTTCCCTCTCGAAACCACCTGAATAGTACCACAACACCCAGTTTTGTGCTTCGACTTTTCTGTGTCTCATAATGGTGAACATTTCGCACAGTATAAAAATCGGAAGTTTTCTCCATTCCAACTTTGAAATTATTTCTTAAGTGTGAGATGTTAAGAATTATGAGACACAGGAAAGTCCAAGCGTAACTGGGAGTTGTGGTACTATTTAGGTGGTTTTGAGAGAGAACATCGACATCAAGAGTGAAAAATGTGTGATTGGGAAGCGGGTCGACTGGGTGGCGCATCGAACGGTTACCCAAAGGTCCCGGGCTCGATCCCGGCCCACTTACAGCTTTTCACTCTTTAATATTAATGTTATCTGCGCCTACAGAGGCTCGGTGTATAAAAATCGGAAGTTTCCTCAATTCCAAATTTGAGATTTAAATTATGTTTCACTCTTTTAAATTTCAGTGTCGTATGTTTGTTATACAAATAAAGTATGTGCGAATTGAGAAGATCTACATTGTCATCCACTGACTTATTATATGTTACCCACTCCTGGGGTATAAGGGTGGCATCTGCATTTAAATTCTCTTTATATACATTTCTAAGATTTCGATAAGTGTTGAATTTGGGGGGAATTAATTGAATATATGTTCTCTATCTAATCATGGCGGGAAATGCAATAGACAGGAAGTTTGCCGGAGTTCGTAATTTGATGCCGATAAGATGTCTAATTTGGTCGATTTATGACTTCAAACTTCCTTATTAATGAGTGGAACCCAAACCACACAAGTTCATATCGAGTGTTTGGAGCACGTATTTATAATTTATTGCTTCTTTAGAATTTCGCAGAATATTGCAAAATGCTGTGGATTGTGCTATTGTAATATGCAACAAGCCACGTGCTCTTTGTTTATAAATTAATAGTAGTGCGTAGTATGAGTAAAAACACGCGCTACTACCACAACAAATGGTAGAAATAGTAGACGGAGAGAGTCGACAACAATCAACCGAAAATGGCCGAAGATGAAGACGACGACCAGGAACTGCAGAGTCAGCAGTCCAGAACAGACTAAAAGGCGTCGGAGCACATCAGAAGCCACTATTTCACTTCCAGGAATAGTCATGTAAACTCCTCTCCCTCTCCCTGGTTCGATCTTCTACGGGATGGAACAACCTACGTTACCGGTCAGATCCGCTACGGGATGAGTCAACTTCCTTACCGCCTGATCTGCCACGGGATAGGCAAAACACCCTAGGTCCTGATCTGCTACGAGATAGGACTTTCCTCCCCAGCCAGCTACGAGTAAGGGGCCTTCTTTCTCAGCCAGACAATAACCTGTTGTCTGGGCCAACGTGAACAGCAACACATGGAACCGTTTGAAGAGAAAGAAATTTTGAGATACAAATGTAGCTGAACAATAAATCTCCAATTGTTTCGTTGTAATTTTTATAATAAAAGGTGAAGGGATACAAGACAAACTACGATCCTTTTCATTTGCTCTACCTTGCTCTACCTGTCTCTACCTAAATAACTAAATAAACCAGTAACGGCACCAGACTCACATATTCTAAGCATTGCGGTGGCAATTAAGGGAAGGCAAACGTTACGATATTTATGTTTATGCCATCCACTGCGATAAGATATGTGTATTTGTCTTTGACTTTTGGGATTCCTTTTTCAAATTCTTCAAGGCCATCTAGTGGCGTGTTTGGGGCACGATAAATGACCACAATGATTTCCAAACTGATTTTCATTTGGCAAATCATATATTCCACACTATGCCTGTACTCAGAATGGAATATACACATTACCTTCCACTTACATTCTCCCGTAAGATTATATAGGCATCGCAGCCACATTTTAGCATCCTATCATTTCTCAAAACACTGTAACAAATAACTCACTTGCTAGGGTTGGTTTAAGCCACCTAGCTTCAAACGAATACAATGTAGTTTGACATCTCCAAATAATTCACGAATCTTGTCTATTTATGATACAAGAGATTGACAATTCATACGAACTGCATGCAAGCATTTGGGAGCGTCAAGTAGCTGTTGTTACAAAACTGAAAGAACTATATATGAAATTCTGTGAATTGAGAATGGGACAAAGCGGAAGGAAATTCGCGTTGTTGTTGAGCCTCTGGCAATTCACACAGCTGTTTGAAAAGAAGTTCAGTGGGTGTTGCAGAACTTCTCTCGACATCATTTTGTGAATAAAATACCAAATGTAAAAATAATGTTGTATCGCGCACCCATAGCAGCAATAATTATTTTCCTTTATTATTGTTATACTGTATTTCATTTCAACTACTGTAAGCATAAGAATATCACAGAATTGGTACCACTCACTTGTACAACAATATTCTTGGAATGAACCACTTTACTTCAACATTAAAGGACACACAGTACAGACAACACACGTAGAACACGCAGTACTTACAACACAAGCAGAACAAAATGTATGTTATACAATAATTTTTATAGTCTTTCTCTTTTGTTTTGGATTTCACATATCATTTTCCTAAACCAGTATAAAAACTAGCTTAAATTTATCAATTAATTTCTTTTTACCCCACACCCAAGAACAATAATGGTGCACTTAAAGAAAATCCAAGGTCACAAATAAATATTTATTTACATTTCAGCTATCGATATTTATTTCTTGAGAAAGCACGCATGTTGACAACGTTTTTATATTACCATCCAACCATCCGTGAAGCGTTCTTTTCAGTAATGTGTTTACAAGGTTCCTCTATCAGCGAGATGATTCTTCCGAAAATATAGTCATATTGGATCACCCTCACTTATTGCGTTACAGGGATGGTTAAAACATGTGGTGGTACTCACATGTTTGAGCTTGTTAAGAGTTTAATCATTTAATTTGGGAATAATATAATCGATCGACAAAGAACTCGCAAACGAGAGAGATGACCCGCAGAAGGATTGTTCAGAGTTGAACAAGGTGGACCAGAGTTTTAAAAAAATGATGAAAATTCTTTTGATCCCAAAGACAAACGACGCAATTGGGATTTGACACTAGTCACATTTTCGTTTAAAAGTCGATATTTCAAGTATCGGAATGCCAATCAAAAACTTAAAACGGGAGCCCTAGCAAACCCTAAACAATAAAGAGAAAGTGATTTGTGTTTGGGAAACCCTTAACAAAATTTCGCTTATTAATACTATCATTTCGAAATTTTTAAAGTGTGAAACTTTATAGGTGACCACCTGTTTGACTTCTCTCGGCTCAATGGAAATAAATAGTCCAGTCTCTAAGGGATCGAAATCTAGGGGATCGGATAAATTAGTAATTTATTGGATCTCGGAGGATAACACTCCTACCTCGTATAGTCATGGCCTAAAAGTCCCCGAATGCCCGACGTTTGTGTCATCCAATATGGTCGCCTTTTACAATACGGCGGACGCCACATCTAGACCAATTCGATATTTCCTTCTTTCTGGTCTTGGAGTGAATTCTAAAGTCCTGAATTATCTAGTATTTTTCTCAAATAACATTACTTCTATTTCAGTGTAAAGTCCATCTCTATATATCGCATATATTAGAAGTTCCATATAATGTGGCATAGAATAGATAAATTCTATGTGGATATAACAATGTCAAGGCCTTGTATCCATAGTATAGTTAACTAAAATACGCTGACAAAGCTTATACACTTGACTTTATTATAAAATGCGCAGACAGTAACAAGGTAACAGATTTTGGTGTTCCATCAGCACGTTCCTTAGACAAAACACTCTTAAACACTTATCACTGCTATGAGTTTATAATAAGCACAGAAGGCCAAGAGATCCTTTCTACATATTCCACCAATCACGTTCCAGAAGAGGCTTAACGAACACAAAGATAACGTCAGCCCAAAACGAGACAGGAACACCATTTACAAAATATTCAGGAAGAGTCGCATGACATAGACTGGGAAGGGGGCGGAGATACTAGAACAAGAGAAAATGATGTTGATTAGAATGTGTAAAGAACGAAGAAAAATCAAGGAAATGGTAGATAAAGCGATGAACTTGAATTGTGTGTTGAGTATAAAGGAGGAATGGCAAGACAAACTGGGCAGAGTAGGGAGAAGAAAGTATTCGAGAATATAATTACTGTTGAGTAGGCCTTTTACTGAACATTTCTTTCTGTCATTAATTTCTATTTTATTCATTTATTTATTTAGTTCTATATATTGTTCATTCGATAGTGTGCCTCGATTACAGTTTTCGATATACTTGTTTACGTTGAGCAACGTACTATGATTGGATAAAATTTGTTTAATTCCAAAAAGTAAATGATCTCTTGGACGTGATTGGCGAAACATGTGGAAAGGATCTCTTGGTCTTCTGCGCTGATGATTTCATATTGTCGATTAGTGTTTCGTGTGGTTAATGTGTTGATAAAATACCGAAACTATTACCTTCTTACCATGTGTTTCTTACAATAAAGTCAAGTGCATAATTCTTGTCAGCCTACTTTATATATCTATAATTTAAGTAGCAGATATATATATATATATATATATATATATATATATATATATATATATATATATATACTGTATATATAATACATATTCGGTGTACCATTTTGCACCCACGTTTCCACTGTTGCTCCACAATGGTTAAGAAGTTGTAAGCTCTTTGATTTGTGAGTACCCAAGTGAGAGGTAGGACCCCCTTAGTCAAATTAAAAAAGTTCTGTACTGTTCTGTAATCGTTTTGAACCTTTATGCACTCACGTTTCGCTTTCTGCACCGTAATGGTTAAACAATTATAAGCTATTTTGCTGTGGAAGGGGCCAAGTTAATGGTAGCTCTCTAAGCATAATTGAAGAAATCGGAAAGAGACATATAGTGCAACAGATTGCACTTGTTTTGCACCCAGGTTTCGCATTTTGCAGCACAAAGGTTAATGCTTATAACCTCTTTGATTTATGAGGACCCAACTGGGCAGTAGCCACCAACTACAGCCAAAGACAAATCTGTTGAAAACAAATAGTGTACTGGTCTCCAGTCATTTTGCACAGTTTCACACCAACTTTTCGCGTTTTGCACCGCAATGGTTAAACAATTATAAGCTATTTTGCTGTGGAAGGGGCCCTGTTAATGGTAGCCCTATATATCAAAATTAAAAAAAGACAGTGACACATAGTGCAGCAGATTGCGCTCGTGTTTCACCGATTTGCACCCAAGTTTTGCGTTTTGTACCACAACGATTAAAAAGTTATAAGCTTTTTTATTTGTGAGGGACAAGTTAATGGTTGACTCCTACAACAAAAATTAAAAAAAAAATGGACAGGGACACATAGTGCAACAGACTGCGCTCGTTTTCCACAGTTTTGTATCCAAATTTCACGTTTTGCATCAAACGGTTAAAAAGTTATAAGCTCCTTGATTTGAGGGGCCCCACGTTAATAGTATCCCCCCTGAGTCAAATGTTTTGAAACAAATAGTGTATTGGTCTGCACTTGTTTCGCAGCGTTTTGCGTTTTGCACCGTAATGGTTAAAAAGTTATAGGCTCTTCTGTTTGTGGTGGGCCAAATTAATGATAGCCCTTTTTCAGTTAAATTTTCTGGAAAGAAATACTGTACTGGTCTGCAATCGTTTTGCACCGTTTTGAACCCAAGTTACGCGTTGTGCACCATAATAGTTAAAATGTATAAGTTCTTTTATTTGTTGGTGCCAAGTTAATGGTAGCATCCTACAGCAACGTTGACAAAATCATAATTGACACATAGTGGAACAGATTGCATTCGTGTCACACCGTGCTTCACCCGTGTTTCGCGTTTCACACCACAACGGTTAAAAATTTATAAACTCTTTGATTTGTAGGGACCCAAGTGAGCTGTAGCACCATTCAGTCAAATTTTTTAAAACAAATAGTGTACTGGTTTTCAGTCGTTTTGCACCGTTTTGCACCCAAGTTTCGCGGTTTTGCACTGTAATTGTTAGAAAGGTATATGCTCTGTTATTTGTAGGGGACAAAGTTAATTGAATGGGCAGTTTGAAGAAGGAAACAAATCCAAATGGCTGATTTGTGAAAAATTAACAAAAACTGTATGATATGTTTATTATTTATTGAAAGGAAACAATATTTTTACTGAATATTCAAAACGGTCTTCTGATACTTGTGTGCTGCTCAGCCCGTTTACAAGCGTTGTATTTTTTCTGAAGAATTAAAAAAGTTGGTGGATTTGTTTCCTTCTTCAAACTTATGGAAAAACGTCTGCACATTTTTGTGTTGAGAGGTAAGAATGGAAAAATCGACCAGAAAGTGAAGAAAAACGCAATAAAAACCTTCAAATGAATGTTATTTACAAGAAATGTATGCACAAAGAACTCGAAAGTTACAAGTAAGTAATAAAGTCATTTTTTTCCATCTCCCCAATGACAGAAATTTCGCCTTACAAATGTGCAAAATAGCTTTTATTCCAAAACACGCTTAACAATAGCAGTTAAAAATATCAGTGTATGAAAACGTATGTAAATGTGAGTTATTTAATCCCATCTGTGAAAAAGAAGTTTAAAACAATATTTTAGACTTACCTATTGACCTATATCCTGTTACGCATGCAGTAGAGATATGGACTAAGGTAGTTTAGTTCCTACCATAACTGTTATAAAACTACCATATGTAATTATTGGAGCTTGGATTTACTGGTGAAGAAGAAACAGTACACCAAAACACAATTAAATTAGGAAAGTATAAAGCGGTGGGTAGGGGAAGCGTAATTGTTTCATGTTGAATTAGTATAATAACTTGCGACTAGCGACAGGATGAGCTGAGTCATTCTCGCGGATGCGCATTACTCCTTAACAGTAAATAGTACTTCCAAGCAACTGATCTAGTTGGCAATTTAGCGTATGATAGCATGTTGGAAAGCTAATGCAAGGAACCCGGGATCGAAACGTGGTGTAGTTTCTTTTTTCTTAATGAACATAATGTTTCTCTTTTTTATATATATAAACGCATTAGGAAATTTAATAAGATTAGTGAACAAACGCATGTGGAGGTTAGGTAAGTCAGGTACGGTATTTTTTTATTGCACACACGATTAACTAGTGTATTCACAATGCGCTCTTCCTGTCGCTAGTCACAAGTGTCCTGTAGTAGTGTCTCAAATAAGGAACTCCTATTACGGTGGGACCATTCTCGTACAGGAGCATTACTCCTTCACCGTAAATGAGACTGACAAGCAGATAGTTTCCAATTATCAATTTAGTGGATTCGTAGCATGTACGAAAGCTAATACGGAGAACCCAAGATCGAATCATGGTGTGATTTTCATTGTATTTTTAAAGAAAATAAACGCATTAGAAAATTTAATAAAATTAGTGGCCAAGGGGACGTGGAAGTTAGGTAAAGTCAGGTATGGTGTTTTATTGCACACGAGACTGAATCGTGTTTTCTCAGACATTCGAAAATAGGACTTCTTGTTTTGATACGCTAGTGACCTTGTTCCCTTCTTCAAACTGACTAATATTTCCAAGCCGAAATAAATCATTCTATAAATGGCCATCGTTCTTTTCTTCTACCTTATGATGAGCGGGTATAAATTGAGGTGTGTTTTTAGTAAAAAGCTAATTTTGATCTTTTAGCATTTGTTCACTTCTTCAAATTGCTAGTTCATTTTTTCTAAACTGTGTCTGTGAATTTTATGGACTGTTTAATGTGCGTACTGTTTGCACTGCCTCAAAGGAAGAAACAAGTCTAATCGCAAGACCAGAGCTTTCGTTAGAAACTACAAAATGAAAAGGAGTTTCTCTTGAAAATAACAAATAATAGGTGAAGGAGTATCGAACCGGGATCACTGAATCGCAAGTCCAATGCCTTACCCGTGTTTTCACCATTTAATTAAATCTGAATTGGAATATAGAATTAGAGTAAACCAAAAATATTACAAAAAAAAACATTAAATACAAATAAAGTTATAAAACAGATTAAACAATAACATTTCAAAATAACCTATTTAAAATATAACTAAAATATAACCAAAATTAAAAGAAAAAAACAGACAATGATACACAGTGCAACAAATTGCGCTTGTGTTACGCTGTTTTGCACCCAAGTTTCCAGTTTTGCACAACAGTAATTAAAAATGAATCACCCTTCACAGCTTAGCTTTGTGAAAACAAATAGTGTACTGATCTGCACTCGTGGTGCATCATTTTTCATTTAAGTTTCGCGTTTTGCACTGCAACGGTTTAATACTTATAAGTTCTTATATTTTGGAGGGCCACTGAATGGTAGACAGCGTCAGTCAATTGATCGGAAAACATAGTGCAACGGACTGATGTTGTTTTGGGGCGTCTTACACGTAAGTGTTGCGTTTTACAACACAACAGTTTAATAGTTACAAGCTCTTATATTTTGATAGGTCAAGTTAATTGTAACAGTCTAATTAAAAAAAAAGATAGTTTAAAGGGCTGCACTCGTTTTGAACCGCAGAGGTTAAAATGTTAGAAACATATATTTTGTGGGCAAGTTAATGGTAGCCCACTACAGCTTAATTTGGGAAATCAGAGTGTGGTACATAATGCAACGAATTAAATTTGGTACAGAACATGGGAATCAAAAATCGCTATCGTACACGGCACTGGAGAATTGTGCATAGAATTATACAGAAGTTAAATGGTAAAAGATAAAGTGACTAGAAACATTCCAAAGAAGGAAGTAATTTCTTTTGTGAATTCATGTCAGGACGAATTGTCGGATTTTATGTGAAGAAGCTACTGTATTATTCTATATTTTACTTCAATCTGGTCATATTCTTAGTTATTGTTAGCTACTGAATAATTAATAAACATATTAAAATAGATAAAATTTTGAGAAATGCTACAAAAATGACAGTGATTGTATTTTTGCGGAACTATATATAGAAATTGACACGTTTTACTGATAAAGTACACTGAGTTCAAACATCATGGTTGCCAAGCCCAGACTTGTTCTAGAAATCCTATATGCCGGCCAAAATTCAATTTGCTGGCCTGAACTAAAATACCCAATAAGCTTCTAGAAAATCGAACAATACATATATTTCTGGAAGAAATTTTAGGTAATTTGTTGATTCAAACATTTTACATGAAATCTGTATATTTCACTGTGTTGGGCGAGGCTTCGAGCCGGGCCTTATATCAACACCAGTTAACGTATTCTTCAATTTGAAGATTTTATCCCTACAACTGTTGTCTCCAGAGCTGAAACCGGGTCAATTCTATTGACGCGATTACTCGACCTGACTTGAATCTAAAGTGACCCGGTCTTTATCCGAATGACTCAGTACTCGGTTTTGACCAAAATCACCACAGTGACTCAACTCGGGGACCCAATAATTGATTCTTAACCCCATTGATCCGGGGGCCACATCATCACCTGGTGACTGACCCCTTCGGAATGTCAATAGTTTTGTGATTAAGGTATTGAATAGTATAAAAGCATTAAATGTTTTAAATTCTCCGACACAAAGTTCAAGTACATAAGCTCACGTTTCAAAAAATCTCACAAATTGCAGTATTGAACGTTTCAAACCACAGAAACAATCAGTCAGCGGGTGAAGTTTTGTTCACCATGTAAATGAGGTAAAACTTTAATGATCGGGTCGCTGAATTAAGTCAGTCTGGTAATTTCGTTCAAACCGAGTCATGATGTTCAAGACCGAGCCACTGAGTCAAGTTTTGGACAAAGTCACTTTAGGTTTGGGTCAGACCGTAATGGTGTCAATAGAAATAACCCGTCTTCAGCTCTAGAGACAACAGCTGTACGGGTGAAATTCTCAAATTGAAGAATATGCTAGCTGGTGTTAATGTAAGGCTCACGCTCGAAGCCTCGCCCAACACAGTGAAATATACAATTTCAGGCAAAAATGTTTGAATCAACAAAGTACCTAAAATTTATTCCAGAAATTTCTGTGTTGTTCGATTTTCTAGATGCTTATTGGATGTTTTATTTTAGGCCACCGTCATATTGGATTTCTAGAAGAAGTCTGGACTTGGCAACCATTATATTTGAATTCAGAGTACTTTTGGAAGTAAAACTATCCAGTATGTTAGAATTCCCTAATAATGCCTATGGGAGTTAAAATTCCTGGAAAAATGGACTAGTCTATGCCTAAATCATGCATTACGATATTACTCAGTGTTACTTACAGCGCGGTACAAAACAGATTTTTCACCTCTATGATTGCCCGCGTTCTGATCTCTAAAAGTGTATTTTGTTCCTAATGCTTTGTTTATCTCAGGCATGGACAAGAGCTGGCCGCGGTCCGCTATTTAATATTGTCTGGGCCGTGGAAAGATAAAAACTATATAAAATTCTACATATTATCATTTTATCTATGAGTTATGACCGACAATATTATGATTAACTTACTAGTTAATAATGCTGATGAAGGTTCTTGAAGGTACATTGCGGTCCTCGTACAGAGCTACGTTGACCACCCGCTCAAACTGTGGAACTTAAAATGACTCCATATTGACTGTGTTCTGTCAAAGCAAACACAAGATATCGCTTTCGTATTAAAAAATTACGATAACTTATACACTGACAAGCAAGACAATAGTACAGCGTTCCGCAAATTTTGGTCTTGCGATCACAGGTGCTAATCAAGGCATGTCCTTGGACAGGCGCTGAGTTTTCCGTTGAACCTATCCACTAATAAAACTGGTCCGAACTTGGAAATAGTTTGCGGAATGCTACATTAGTTCATTGAATGAATAATAAAGGGTCAAATTCGTTAAGATTATTGTTTACACAGAAACAGTAATAAATAAAAGGGTTAACGGTAACTTACATTTATATTAATAAAATGATCGAAGTGAACCTTAACGCTGGTAACTTGTTAGTAACGTAAACAAGGCATTAGGTGTTCAAATGTGGTTATGTGGATTTGGTTTTATCTTAACGGCGAATAGGTGGGATCCATACTAGTTGGTGGTCCATGAACTTTCACGTCCCCCCACCCCTCGGATTCTTCGGAACCACTTCGTTGTTATTCTTTGTGGACTAAATAAAATTAATAGCGGTGTTTCCCCAAAACAAAAATTGCTTCAGAGCAAATAGTGGCCATTTCTCAGCCCAAAGCAAGTAAAGCCGTGCCGGTTTTGAAGCGAAAGTGAGCTTTAAAGCCTTTCAGTTTAATGTGGTGGCTTCTTTTCTTTAAGAGAAAGGGCGAAAAAAGATTTTTTTAACGAATTTTTGACAAATAAAGCCTTCCAATTTGGTTTAATTTTTGCTATAAATTTGGAATCCTTGAAATTTGAAGAAAATAATTCATAATAACTGTTAAAAATCAGTTTATTTGATACCCCATACGACCTATTTTATGAACCTTAATCTTTCAGTTTCCCATTTTTGAGTCTTTAGGCTTCCATTTTTTCAGGGAGTTATCATTGTATAATTACCATGTTTTAGCCAAGACAAGAACAGAGTGCGAAATTTGAAGTTATGAGTGCTATATATATAGTTTTTTCTCAAATGCTTTCAAAAAAAGAAAAGAAGTAAGTACCTTTTTTGTTGTGTTTATTTAATTATCTTAGAAGTCATTCTACGAGCCTACGCAACTCAAATAGCGGCACTTGAGTGAAATTGAGCGTAATACGTTTCATTTTCTGCAACTATCCGATTTTTAAAATTATGCTGTGTAATATGTGTATATAAAAAATATATGTTCCTATCAATTTTATATGTCGCGATCTAAAATGGTACAAAATGACTGCATTCTGTCACTCTATTTGTTTTATAAAATTTTGACTACCATTCAGTTTCCCCTCCAAAATATAAGTGATTATAAGTTTCTATTTTTTGCGGTGCACAACGCGAAACCTGAGGGTGAAAGACAAAATTTGCGTGCAATATAGTGTAATCCGTTACACTATATACCACTGTCTTATTTTTGAAATGACGCTATAGAATCAAGGCCAAGGCTACAATTAACTTTTCCAATCAAACCTTATAACTTTTTATACATTGCGATTCATGACGCGAAACGTTGGTGCAAAACACTGCAAAATTAGTGCAGTAGGGTACACTATCTGTATTGTTAAAATTGACTTAGGAGAGTACTATTAACTTGCCCCAAATATATGTCCTTATACGTTTTTAACAGCTGTGGTGACAAACGTAACATTTGGGTGCAAGACGGTGCATAACAACTGCAATTTGTTTCACTACGTGCCACTCTCCAATCTTTGCAATTTTGCCATAGGTTACTACCATTAACTTTTAAACACAAATATAAGGCCCCCACACAAACATATGAGGTTGTAACTTTTAAACCGTAGTGTTGCATACCGCGTACCTTGGATGCAAAACGGAGCGTAACGATTGCAGACCAGTACACTATTTTCCCCAAAAAATTTTGACTGAGAGGGGTTACTGAGTCCCTAAAAATCAAAGAGCTTATATATCTCTAATTGTTGTGGTACAAAGCGCGGTACTTGGATGGGAAACTGCAAGACGTGTGCAAGGATGGAACGAGGAAAAGAAGAAATAAATTCTTCTGATATCTGCTGGACGTAGCCTTAGATTTAATTTTTCAAATACAATCACAAAATCAGTGGACAGCATATCCATATCTCCAGTTAAAAGAAGATCTTTGTAGTTTAAGTGGTCTTAGACTTCCTCAGTATAAGACCGAGACGGAAATTCATCAAGTAGAGCAATATCCGAAAGAATCTATTGACTCCTACTTCCTACGCAAACTACGGGCTATAAGGCATAATGTTACGTATTGTAACGAAATTCTCTAAAGAAAATTGCCTTTGAAACACATGCTACTGTACAGGCTCTGCGAACGAGATTGCAAGCCCTAATAAAGTCTCATGATTTAATCAAAAAGAGAATATGTGGAGAGAGTGCAAGTTTTCCAAAACCTAAACGAACCATTACCTCAAGTGTCAAAGTTCTTCTATACAAGTACTGCATACACCCAATTTAAGCCTTCAAAATTCAGATAACCAAAATTTACTTTTCAAAACATGAACCAAATTTATACCAAGCAAAATATTCCATGTGTAATAAAACTGGTAACCCGCAAGAACTGAATACCTAAAATGTACCAATAATTACAATCAAACAACCAATAAATTCTCAAACACCTCATTATTCAGTACATAATCAACTACCTACAAGTAACCCTCAAACCTTGCTCGCTCTAGCCCCTCCTGGTATGTCGCCACCAATAACACCTTTACAGGAATATGTATATCACAAATTGGATCACGATTATCTATTACTGCCTATGGGCGCAAATCCAGTACAACATACGCCTAATACTCTACAGGCTGAATTAGCTGAATTCTCTCTTATGATTACTAAAAATGCAAATCACATTTCAAATTATAAGAATAAAGGCAAACAATATAATAATAGTTACAAGCCAAAGAATGGTAACCCAAGCTTCTGGAAGGACAATTCTAAGAAGAATGAACATAATCAAGATGATACAAGTGGAACAGACAACGTTCCGCAGTATGTTTTGAAAGAGGACATACAGCCTACGTACGCCGGTACAAGAAAGACAAAAGAAGAGCCAACAGTTAACGAATAAGGCCGCACGTTTGATTAGTCACTGTTCGGGCTAAGGGAAAAACAATTACTGCACTAGAAGATATGCATCCCCCTCTCAATACCATTCATACCAGTTTAAACGTGACAAATGGTCAGAGAGTCGTTATAGATTTCGCCACTGAACACAATCGATCTTTATCTAAGGTAGGACTGGAGATAACACATTACCAGCAATTATCGGCACAGTGAGTTCTTTTAGTATTTGGCCGAAGAAAAAACTCCCTAGAAATAGTAATTTAATACCTTTTGAAACACAGATAAATGGAAAAGCTAACAAGCTAATAAAATTAAACTATATTGCCTTAGTGAAGTTTCAGATTGGTAAAAGCCACTATTCCCATTATTTTAGAATAATTGAGAAAAGTCATTTTAGTCTAATATTTGGCCAAAATCTTTTAAAATGTAATTAGCTAAAACAAAATTAGAAAGGAACGTTATTTCTTATTACAAAAAGCCTAGAAAGCCGCCTTTGCCACAAGAGCAGGGACGAAAACAATAAATTTCTTCAGTCACAAATGTGTCACTGAAACAGAAAAGCTTAGTAAATGTCTTTGTGACAACTACAACAACGATTCCAGCGAAATCGTATTTCTACCTTCCGGTAAAGGTAAATACTCAAAATAAACAAGAGTCAGCATTTCTTTACGCAACATTGTTACAGACATTAAAAGACAGATTAAAATTATAAGACTTGACGATGATAATGCCGGTAGACAACCCGACTGAGGCATAAATCCATCGAGGCAAAAATCATGTTATTTAAAAATTCTCCAGTGGCGTATACAGAAACTGCGTTACACGAAATTTCTTTGAATATTGAAAAACAGACAGAAGACAAAGATGATCTCCATAAA
This sequence comes from Lepisma saccharinum, assembly GCA_022664845.1. Taxonomy (NCBI): domain Eukaryota; kingdom Metazoa; phylum Arthropoda; class Insecta; order Zygentoma; family Lepismatidae; genus Lepisma; species Lepisma saccharinum. Next base: position 14,863 of record JAGDQP010013001.1, on the reverse strand, counting down.
TACCGAATGAAAAAGAAAGAGAAGAACGGTTGAAGTATATTCAAAAACTTTTCAACCTTTCTCTCTTTAACATTTATCCTAAACTACCTATCCAGCTACGAAATAACATAGCTAAACTTTTGTACAAATATAGATATATTTGCATTCAGCTTAGAGTACATAGTGTACTTTAGGGGCTATATTCACAAAATCAGGATAGATAAACCCGCTGTTTTCCATGCAAGATCCTCACCTATACTCTTAAGAATTCGAAAACAAATTGATTTTGAAATTAGTCAATTAGATAAAGCCGTAATTATCAAAGATACTTCTAACAACTCTTACTCTTTACCTCTTCTAGTTGTAAAAAAACAAATTCGAAAGACTTTCGGCTCGTATTAAACCTTATTTCTGGCAACAAATATACTAAATATCTGAGCATTCCGTTTCAATCTGTAAAAGATATACTGACGAATTTGAAAGGGTGAAAGGTGATATTAATGTAGATATTAGCCAAAGCTACTAAAAAGTCCTGTTGCATCCAGCCAGCCAAAAGTATATGAATTTTGAGGTTAACCACGCCAAGAAAAGTTATAAATTTCAACGCTGTGCAATGGGTAACGCCACATTGTGCCATCTGCTTCTAGAGCACTTGTCGGACAGAATAAGTAACTTCGCAAACGATGTAGTGATCGGTTCTTGCAAACCGAAGCAACAACGTAAAAACTTGGAGTTATTACTTAGACGTTTGAGAAAGCACTAATTTAGGGCAAGCTGGAAAAATCTTACTTATTTTTTCAGCTCTAGATGTTCTAAGTTCCATGTTTCTGGAGATACGATATCAATTTCACCCAAAATAGCTAGGAAAATACGAAATTTTCAGAAACGAAAAGTCAAACGCCAACTACTTAGTTTTCTCGGTCTGTGCTCTTTCATGAGCTCTCATATTTTTCGTTTCTCAGACAAAATTGAGCCATTCCAACAACTCCCAGATAAAGATCCTAAATTTCGACAGAATCAATCACATGACCTAATTTTTGAGCAATTGAAAGGATATATTGTCAAGGCTCCTGCATTACAACACTTAGATGACAAAGCAGAGATAGATGTTTATAGTGACTCAAGTACTTATCAAATTCGTGGAATATTGATTTATTTCAATCTCATTACCGATGAGGAAAAAAAGTGATCTTAATGTATCATCTCGTAATGCTCAACAAGACTCACAAAAGCAGAGGAAGGATACTCAACGTTTCAAAAGAACCTAGTTGGGATTATCTATTAGCTTAAGAAATATTGATATTACTTGTCGAACAAGCCTTTTATTTTTTAGACTGATGCCAAGAGCCTACTAACATTTCAGATCCAACCAGACAAAGTGGAAGAATATACAATATATTGTCTCTTTTTAGCCAACAATGATTTACCGTTCAAACGCCCGTATAGACCATCCAGCAGACATTTTTATCTAGGTTAGAATAGAGAGATCTGGAACCAGAACTGGAAACTGAACGAAACCATTTCACCCCAGCTGCCAACCGGGATAAAGTAACTGACAACGACCCGACATCAAAAGATGATTTATTATTCCGTTCGAATTCATTGGAAGAGAATGTGCTTCACACAGATGATTTGTCTACTAAGGGACAATTAAGATTAGAACAAACTAAAGGTTCCTCATATGTTATTATTATAGCTGTACTTAATGGAGGAAAACCAGCTGATACTACAACCATAAGAGCATTGAAATATAATTTCTTTACTTTGCGTACCCACAAGTTTAATTCTTCAATGGTTTGACTACATCCACAAATAGACTATGGGTGGTCATCCCGGATTTTCGAAGCTATATAGGACATCATCGCTAAAATACCATGCTCTTTTAATCAAAAAAAGTTTTGGCTTATTACTTGAAGATTTGTTTAGAATGCAAGAAATACAAAAAAAAAATGCCTACCAAGGAGCAGGAAGAATTGCTACACCATCCGGTGAATAATAGCCGAGCATTTCATATTTGATACGATTGGTCTAATTTCAGCAGAAACAAGCACCGCAAAATATGTCCACGTAACTGTGGAATGTTTGAGTTGTTTTGTGGTGCACAAACAGTGGATTCAATAAACGCTCAAGCCGTAATAGACTTTTGGAGCGTGAGCTGCTAGTTAAATTTGGTTGTTTCCCATCCATAATCTTAGATCGGCACCCGATTCTCAATAACTTCGAAATTAAATACGTACCAGCCTATAACCACAACGATTGTGGCCTCGCATAGGTTACGCATAAAATGATTTAGCAAATTAAAAATTTTATATTGAGAACAAGGTAAAACAATGGGAAAGATTTTCGCCACATTCAATACTCTCCATCAATTCACAAGTATCAACAAGTACAGGCTTTTGTCCACATTTCTTGCTTATTAGATATATACCTCGGACTTACGCCGACTGTGAACTAGGAATATCGCCTATCATACAAGTGGCAACGGGAAAGCTAGATGTTATTCGCCAAAAGATTGGTCATAAGCTACAGAAAGATCATCTTAAACAAAAGAGATTTTTTAACTCACGTCATGCACAAGTAACATTTAAAGAAAAGGATAAAGTAATGGTTGTCTATCCTTAAAGATTTCCAAACATACTAAAAACATTTCTCGTCAGTATGTGGGACATTGTGAGGTTATTAGACAAGAAGATCCCAATGCCTATTTAATAAAATTCCCCCCGTAATTTAGACAATCTCAGCAATTCATCGTTGTAGATCGACAAAAAGCATTGCAAGGGGATTGCGAGCCGTGATTTTCTTTAAAAGAGCAACGAGTATGATGCATTTCATCACGTAACAGCTCACAGCGAGAGACAAGCATCTCACCTCCTGGAGCAGACCACGTGGTTGTGAAGTCGTGACAGTTCCCGCATACGCGAAGATGCAGTGAGAAGGATCCCACTTAGCCGGCAGTGACAAACCAGCAAGAAGCAAGGAACCTGCCCTCATACTTGAAATAAAAACAAAAAGTAGATAAGAAAAGAATATATACTTCTTACCAATTTAGACATCAACCTGTCAAATACACCCCGATCTATACTCTCAAGAAAAATTCTAGGTTTATATCCCATCAGGACTACATTTAACAAGAAACGATATTAAAATATTAAATTTTCATACTCAATAGTTCAAAATAATAAAACTAGTCCATACACGTATTACTTCTTACATCAAACCTTCGACGCCATTATAACAAGTAATTTGAAATTGCCTACTAAGCATACGGCCTAACTCGAATTTAAGTATTACACTTTGGCAGAATACTTTAAAACGGTTTTTTCATTTAATTTCCAAACTCTGCAAAAATAAATAATCTTTTGGTAATTTATTGGAATATGAAAAGAATAATTTACGTAGCAAATATCTAGATTTTCAACTACATGCTCTTCTACCATGGTCAACCATAGCATTAATAATAATAGTTATGACTGATAAGTACTATGACTATAATTTTATATTGTATCCATCATCGAATGAAGACTAAACATCTTCAATGAATTTTATCTCTTCAGATGATAGTTATAGTGCTGCTAATCCTACTCCTTTTATTCTGTACTATCAAGTTTCTTTTTCTGTTGTCCATTCCGCCGCCTACGCTACCAGGTTCTTCTTCCAGTACACAAACCAACGAACAGCAAAAATGAGCCCATACAACTGATGACCATAAACAATAATCAACCAGACAACCAACCCCCGACAATCCTCATCTACAACCCCCGACAATCCTCATCTACAACCCCCGACAATAGTGTTACCAACCTAAGCACTCCAGACACCGAACCCAAAATCAACCAAGTGGTACCAATATAAGTGACTTAACCTACATGTTTTGAAAGCATAATAAAAAGACAAAAATGCCAAACTGCTTGAGGGGATGAAGTTTACTACCGACCCTGCTTGTGGAGTTTAAACGCTTAAGTTAATTCTCTACAAAGTGAGCCTATTCTGCCCAGTGGCATTCGACAAGAATTTGCTCAACTGTTTAGTGAGCGCTCACCTCGTCGAATTCAGCCATTGTTATCTATGTTCAGAATGTTCTTTGGTCTCTAACTTTCATTGCACTATGCACTATCATTTTATTTGGCAGTTCATATGGAATTGAAAAAAGCATGTACACTTGATGTGCTGGAATATCTAACACCACTTTAAGTTTGTGTCGTTCTTCATTTTCTCTATAAATCACTTCTCTTTTACATCGTTGTATAACTTGTTGTACTTTTCCTTTCGATATGCATTTTAAATACACTTGTATTATGTGTTCACATATTTCTAAAGATAAGATGTCATCCTCTATTACCTGCAATTGTTTCACTAATATGTCCTGTACTATTATGATATTGGGTTTATGTTGTAATTCACTAATGTCAATCAGTACAGTATTTTCACGAAAAGATTTAAACGAGTTCATTTCACTATAGGTCACAATAAGATACTAAATAAACACTAACGAAACCCAGGTAAACGCTTCCCTGACAAAACGCACGTTAAAGCGCTCGAAAAAAGAACTCTACCTGAGCGGTCGGAAGGACAACTTCCCTCTACCACTCACCTGCCCGTTCCCCGATACGTTGACCTCCAGACCAATCTGCGAGCTGCGGAGTGAACTCTTTTCAGTGGTACTAATAGTTCAAGGAGTTCTGCGCCTGTACGAGTGTGGGTGGGCCTTAGAAACCTGTGCTTACCTTAGACGCTACTCTTATTTGCATGTTACACAATGTTGACAATTCATACTAAATCTAAATTTTAAAAAAAAACATCTTTAATAAGTATTTCAATTTTGGGAAAGTTTTTAATTGTCAATTCTGAAATATATATTTCGTTCCACAGTATTTATGCAATTCGCCACTTCAAATGCCAAGATATATATGTATATATTACATGACTGGTAATAAAATAGGAAAAACTTGGTGAACTTTGCCAATGACATATCATAATGTAACAAACTTTGTACAAATCACGTGATTTCGTCATTTTGTCATAGAACTACAGAGGTAATTGTTTGCTCCACAGACATCTACAATTTGAGGCTCCAATGGCATCTAGCTAATTATCTTCACGAATTTGAAATGGACATTGCACCAGTTGAACGGACAAAGGAAGAAGTAATAATAATTGTGAACAAAAGGAAAACAATTATTAAAGTCGATCTCGAAATTAAAACTTCATGTGTTGAAAGATCATTATATTGTTCAAGGGAAGTTAGAATATCTGAAAGTGTGCAGCAAATGAGTTTTCAAACAATTATGAGAACAACATAGCAATAGCTACATTCGTTGATCAAATAAGTTGATTTTATCAGGCAAATCGAAAGCAGAAATAATAACATTGATATTCCGATACACAGCTGATTCAAAGGCCTAATCTATGGAGTAGAAACATTGAAGGTTGGCAGTCAGTAAATAAAATTCATGCAATTATAGATAAGGTTTCGAAGCATGGATCCCTTACCTACACACAGCTTGACTACGAAGAGTATGAATATATCTCATATAAGAAAATTCTTATTTTAGTAACAGAAATTGCTAAAGTTCCGGTGTTTGAAAGGATGTAGTCTGACCTGCCTTCATATTTCGTAATAACGTTGGTCACTACTAGTGGGGAACTTGTATAATTCAGAACATTAAAATTCCTTGAAATTTAATATTTGAGGCTGTAAACCTAACAAATTAGGGTTACGATATGTTATTGCTGAAATCCAGATAAAAATAATGCATCTGATAGAGCATGGTGATATATAGAGAATACCAAAATTTAAGGTGCGATGGACAAGGCGGAGCGGGGTTAGGGAGCAAAATCTTGAAATTCGCAGAAGTTAAAGACAACAATTGAGAACAAAGTGCACTACTTTCGGGAACTGATTACTGACATCGGCACAAGTAAAAAAGTTTCTATGGAAATGGCTAAAATTCCGCTTCGTTTTAGAGATACAGCGTTTCCAACTTGGAGCCCAAAATCGACGCCTAACAACGGGGAAAAATGAATAATTTTCACTAGACCAGAAAGAATTCATTGAATGAAAAAATCATTTCCGAAAAATTAGTTTCTAACAACACGGTGGATATTAGAAGTGAAACCACGATGCCACTGTATTGTCAGTGTTGCGAACGGATATAACTTTTAAACTTTTCAAATAGCACTACGTCATGTTATTATGTATTTGGCATCTTCTAGTGATGATAAAAACCATACGTACTATGGATAAGACACGAGATGAAATATCCTAGGAAATTATGTAATTTGTAAGATCGCGAAAAACATTCTATCTAATCCAGAGTTTTCAACACTGTGGTGTGTGCTTAACGTATGCTGTTACTATCACTAGAAGATGCCATATACCCAACAACACGAAGTAGTGATATTTGACAAATTTGATCGTTATACCGTGTTGGCAACACTGACAAACCAGTGACATCGTGTTTTCACTTCTAATATACAAATTTACGCAAACGAAATTTACGTTCAAAGTATCATTTCAGATTTGTTTAGAATTATTCATCATTCCGGATTGTTAGGCGTCGAATTTGGACTCCAAGTTGGAAACGCGGTACCTCCAAAAAAGAAGCGGAATTTCAGCCATATTCATAGTACTTTTTACTTGTCTCGATGTCAGAAATCACCTCCCGAAAGTAATGCACATTGTTCAAAATCATCCTGCATATACAGTATTTTATATTTAAGTTCTGTGAATTTAACTTCTGTGAATTTAACTTCGAGGTTTCGTTCTCCCTAGTCCCATTTCACCTTGTCAATCTAAATTTTGATATTCTCCACATCTCATCATGCTCTCTCAGTTGCATTATGTTTGCTTCGTATTTCAGCGACATATCATGCTTTCTTCTAAGAAGCATAGAAAAAATGTCATTCTGAAAAAAATATCTTGGAGTATCTAAACAGTGGCTGAAATCTAATTCGAAACATCAGTGCTTTTTAAAAATATATTAAACGCATTATTCATTACTTGGTACAGTAAGCTATAACAAAGAAGAAAAGCGATTCCGCGTAGAAATTTGAACAAAAGTAATTTTACTTAGATCCACCCAAATATTCTATGCTTAATTCATTCGTGTTAAGGCTTAACGCTAGTAACATTGTAATATATATTAGGGCTATTTTTAAGTAAGGTCTGATTGTCAATAGAAACGAAACTAGTAAAAATAGTGCCATGCAGTTTTGGTCATTTCCTCTGTGCACATGAAGCTATGTTTCTACATAGTTGCCAAATTTCTTTAAAATATTTTTATAGCGTTCGACAAGTTTTCGTATACTCACGTCGTAGAAATCACCCGCCTGTGACCGAAGCCAATCTTCAACGTTGTTTTCACTTCTTTATCTGTGTCAAACCGCTAACCTGCGAGAAGCTGCTTCATTAAATTCCAGTGACAACGTGGGAATTGCGAATCGCCGGTTTTCTTAGAGTCTTGCGTCAACTGCACGCACCAACTCGACGGTCGGCCTGATCGCGATTCATCATCAACATTGTCACGCCCGTCCTTGAAAGATCGCACCCATGTATACACCTTGCTGTCGCTCATTGCATTCATGACGTATATGAATTGTGACTGCATACACGTTGTTTGCTTTTAAAAATCGAATACAAAATTCGGTCATAGGAGGGTGATTTGTACGTGTCAAACGCTACATACAATACATACAAAAACTTATCGAACGCTACGATAAATGTTTAACAAAACATGGTAACTATGTAGAAAAATAGCTTAATGTGTACAGAGCAACTAACCAAAAATGTATGGCACTATCTTTACAAGTTTTGTTCCTATTGACAATCGGATCTTACTGATAAAAATAGCCCTTGTACTATATAATATCGAGATTTATATCAATTGACTTGATATACAGTAACTATTATTTCCTAGACAGGTCTCATCTATTTCAATTTTCAAATCGAGTTCATATTTTGGGCATAGCAACATCGACTTACGCTGCGAATTTGTTTTTATCCTTAAATATGAAATGCAGTCCATGTATTGTTGTCATTTGGAAATAGACTCTTAATCTCTCCATCAGTATTTCGGAAAATCCTTTCACTTTTGACAACATGCTTCCTCTCTGAATACGTAACCTATCAGAAGAAATATAAGTTAATGAGTTTGTTCTTAGGAGTAAATTGTCATAATTGATTTTACATGCTTATTAATTCACCTCCATGAAATCAGAATAGGTGAAATCTTATAGATTTATAGATGATGCTATTCGAAACAAAACCCATTAAGTCTATTGTTTATAGAAAAAAAAGTCTGAAACGAATTTTTGCTGTCTGAAATTCACAGATCTACATTTAACATTATTTGCTAATTTCATTCAATTTTTCATAAAATGAAACCATTATCCCGTGTTTGTATTGCCAAAGGCCAGAAAAGGTTTTTCAAAATTGGAATATTTATTACGAGACAATACAATACGACATTGTTTGTCTGATGAATTGCCTTTTGTAATTTCGTGTACAAAAATTAATCATCATTCGAGAGTCGAATTCTATGAACCAGTGAATATACACTATAGAGACATTAACAATTAATGGTCAGTTAAATAAATTATCTAAACATTTAATCATAACAAGCAACTGACGACATAAGAAAAATGAAATACTAAGGCTAGAAAATTATGTACATAAACATATAACCGTTAAATAGAAAAATATTTGTGTAAGTAAACAAATATACACATGTGAAAGGAAAGTATTAAATAGCTATACAAAACCAAAACATTGTAAATTATATTCTCAGGTACTTTCTCATAAAAAAATGTGTGATCATTACATAATACACTCGAACGGCACAGTCAAGAATATGCTGTGGCATCACAACAAACAACTAGAAACTCTGCTGTTCGCGAGTGTTGTTGTGATAATGCATTCAGCAATTACAACTAGGTTTTAAACCTTCAACAGATTTAGAGAGAACAAGTGAAGTTTTAGTCAGTATTGGGTAGTGGAAGTGAAGAATGGAAATGAAGCATACACGGAAAGAAGGGGAAAGGTGTCTTTGAAAGGTGATTTCTAGTAAACCGGATTTTAAAGTCCAACTTTCCTATTTACTCCCATATATTTTATGTTGTTAAAACAGGTTTAACTTGGTGACTTCTTGAGCTTTTGGATTGAAACTTTCTAAACGGTTACCTGCCATTGTTTATTACTTATTACGAGGCAAAGTCATTTTTAAAATTGCAATTTCCCCCTTTCCCCCACTAAGCTTCAAATGTTACTCCTTACAGACCTCGTATTTCTCAACCGTGTGAAGTCAACCTCAGAGAATGAAAGGAAAAAATAATATGACAGACAAGTCTTTCAATTTTATTAGATTTACCTTTGTTTTGACTGATATGTCGTTGTTATAAGCCGGTGTTAGTACTCTACGTACCGTAGAAATTAACTAATATCTTGCAAATTCTTTGCGTGATTAGTAATTCACATTTACCTAAGAATAAATAGATTTGGTTCCGGAGCTCCTCAATGAGAGATTTTTTTTGATAGAGTATTTTAGAAAAAATGGTTTACATTTCCCTAAGCCAACCCTTATATATGAGAGAAAGAAATTCTTAAAGGTATTGATGACGTTTCCCCGACATTGAATTTTAATATTTTTAAAGATTTATAGGCAACTTTGGCAAAGGCCGGATAGAGGATGATGAGATGAGTTGGTGGAATGAAGAAAGAGGGAGCAAAAGGGAGAACCGAAAGAAAACCCACGCGCAAGGTGTTTGTGGTACAAGGCTCAAATGGTATGAGCAGAGAATAGCACCGGAGGTGAGTGCTTTTCTATTGAGCCACCGTGGACCCACCAGAAATTAAAACTTTCTAAGATATTATGGATTGCCTTCAATTGCCTGCCGGTAGATTGGCATCCATGTGATGAATAAAGATATAAACTAGTTACGTATGCGAATTCCGAACTTATAATAAATTAATTATTCTCACAACATATTACATTAATTTGTATATTCCTCTTTGGCTTCTGTCATGACAAAAGCTTGCCAGAAGGTTTTGACAAAATTTGACCTCGATTTCCTGGAACCAAACCGGGATGAGTTCTTGAATGAGTCCCCATCTACACGGAAATGCACTGATCTGTAGTTCTTTACTCACAATGATCCAAACTGTATCAATATAATTCAAATTTGGTGATTTTTCAGGCCACGAATGTATCAGAATACCCATGTCATGAAGCACGTCTTAATCACTTTTACTCTAAGACATTTTGCATTATCGTCTTGAAAGATCGCAATTTTATCCAGAAATGTAGTCTCTAGTTGTTGGTTAAACTTCAAGGTCTAGACTTTGAAGATATGCTCGGGATTCAACTAACATATCTCCATTATTTCGATACATTTAACAATAAAGCAAGTCCTTATAATTATTTATTAATTTGAGAACACAAAAGTTACGTGTAGTCCCAACAGTATTCATATTTTTACAATGGGTACATCATATAACATTACTGTTCTATTCAAGTTTCATCTAGTGCAGTGATTCTCAACGTATTTCATTCGAATTTTTCATGTAACCTGACACAAGCGGCTCTTGTCAGTGTCTTGCGCGAGTTAATTTATTTTGTTTCTTTTTCTCAAAACAAATATGAGTGAATTTATTTGAATTGCTTTTCCCGAAAATATCACAGTCTCAAAGGTTTCGCGGCACACTTGACAAATCTCGTCTTCTCAACACGTACTTCCCTCAAATGTCAGTTTTTCCAAATCCTCAGCACCGTCGTCACCGTCAGGATTAAGCGGATTGACTGTTTTAGACAAGTGTCGTCCATGTGAAGACACTTTAGAAGTTACCAATACGTCATTATTATCGAAGCTTGAAGTACAGTGACACTCACAGATTTAGACGTTTTCTTTAAAGAGCTATGAGTGAGTGGGGTTTTTGTTATTAGTATTTACCATAAAAGACCTTGAGGTGCAACCAATGGTTTGAAATCATATATGATTGCCTCCGTTACAGACATTTTACCAGTTCGCTTTTGTGTTCTTCATTTTAGTGCATGGAATCTATAGCGATGGAAAGCTACAGTAGCTCTTTGCCTGAGTGGTGCTTAATATATTCAACACATTGTAGAAATAGTTGCTGATATGTAGTCGGACCCATCCTGACCTAAAGGAAAAAGGAAATTTCCGTCCATCGTGAGATCCGACAAGAATGTGTATTCACGAGGTACTAACTCGTCAGAAAACAGATCGCCGAAAATAGCAGGTGGTGTTGAGGACAATTCACAATTCAAATACTTAGATAGGTTCTTCCCCTTCACACGATCTACAGGAGGAAGTTAAAGAGTTTGTTTGGGTTAGATTCTACATCTCTGTCTTTATGTTTTTGGTCTTGGCCACACATAAGAACTGATCTAATTTATCCTTTCTCTTTAGATAGACGTCGCTCGTTTGATGACCCACGATATATCTCAAATACCACGATACATTAGAATTTTTGTAACGTTGTGTAACCCCCATTACAAAGAAAAATGCTATTGCTAATTGGAATGCTCAACTCGCTGCTCTGGCAAAATAACGCCTTAGTTCATTAAAATATCCTAGAGGTGACTATTTACCTTTTAAACAAAGTCGATAACTGAATTTATTTAAAAGCTCTTTCAAGTATAAAATTAAAGACTCGCTTTGCTTCGCTGGGGGCGCTGTCCCCAGACCCCCGTGGGAGCTGCGCTCCCAACTTCAGGATTTGGTGGCCTGAGCCCCTACTTATCTTAATCAGAAACTCTCTGGCGGACTGCGCCTCCATGTTACAATTATACCACCCACCAGGCGGAGCTGCGCCCCCATAGGTGTTTGTTTTACAGTTTTTGGTAACCTACTCCTCATGGTGCACCTTCATACCAAATTTCGTTTGTCAAGACTTAGTAAATTAGAAAATGGGTTTTCGGGAAGCCATTTTGAATTAAAATGGCGACTTTTTTAAACGTTTTATTATATTGTCGTGACTTACTCTTGAAGGTAAGTCTTAAAATAAAATTTCATTTCTCTAGTTCAAACGGTGTCGTAAATGATTTTTTGGGGCCATTTCGGATCCAAGATTGCGACGTTTCTTAAATTTTGTAATATTTTCCTAAAATACTCGTCATAATGCAAATATATGCCAAATTTCGTATCTCTAGCTCAAACGGTGTGGAAAATGCGTTTTTAGATCCGCCATTTTGGATTCATGATACCGCCTTTGGATACATCATGTAACATTTTCGTAACCTAAGAGAGATAATGTACCCTTATGCCAAATTTCATCTCTTTAGCTCCAAGGGATTAGGGTTTCTATTCTATACCACAATAGGTTTGGCGGCAATTTTGGATCCAAGATGGTGACATTTTCAACATTATATAATATTTTCCTAAACTACTTGTCATAATACACCTTCGTACCAAGTTTCGTAACTCTAACTCAAACGGTGTGGAAAATGCATTTTTATCATATGCTTTTTTGGATTCAAGATGGCGTCTCTGGGTAAATTGTGTAATTTTATCTTAACCAATTATTGATAATGTACCTTCATAACAAATTTTCATTTTAATAGCCCCAGTAGTTTAGTCTGTGTGTCCTATAAAACAATGGGTTTGGTGGCCATTTTGGATTCAAGATGGCAATTTTTACAAAATTTGAAAATATTTTCGTAGCTATAATGTACCTTCATACCAAATTTCAATTCAATAGCCCCAGCCATTTAAGCTCTCTATTCTATACAACAATGGGTTTAACGACCATTTTGGATCAAAGATGGCGACTTTTTCAAAATGTCGGATCTTTTACCTACTCATGGTCCTACACCTTCGTGCCAAATTTGGTGTTTGTAGCTCCAGTAGTTTGGCCTGTGAATTTATATGGATGAGTGAATCAGTGAGTGAGTGAGTGTCCATGGGGCTATATAGTATGTGGACTCGCTCTGCTTCGCAAACATAGGGGTTTGCAGTGGCTTCGCCCCCTTTATCGTAAACAGAGACTTTCTGGCCGACTCCATAGTACAAATATACCACAAACTGGAGGCTGCGCCCCCATATGGAGGGTTTTTCACTATTTTTGTCACATACTGGTCATGGTATACTTTCATGTCAAACTTCGTTTGTCTAGCTTTAGTCGGTTAAAATGTGTTTTCGGTCGGCCATTTTGGATTAATGATCCTGACTTTTTCTAACATTTGTTCTATTTTCCTAAACTATTAATTATGATACACCTTTATGCTAAATTTCGTATCTCTAGCTAAAACGCTGTGGAAAATTGATTTTTAAGTCCTCCATTTTATATCCAAGATGGCGTCCTTGAACACATCTCGTAATATTTACGTAACGTACTGATCATATTCTACCTTCGTTCCAAATCTCATTTCAGTAGCCCCAGCCGTTTAAGCTGTGTATTCTATAAAACAATGAGTTTGGCAGACATTTTGGATCCAAGATGGCCACTTTTTAAACATTTTATTATATATTCGTGACTTACACGTGAACATACAACTAAAAATGAAGTTCAATTTCTCTAGCTTAAACGCTGTCGAAAACGATCTTTGGGCGGCCATGAATCCAAGATGATGACTTTCGCAAATTTCTGTATAAATTTCCTAAACTACTAGTTATGATACATATTGATCCAAAATTTTGTATCTCTATCTCAAAGGTTGTGGAAAATTGAGTTTTAAATCCTCCATTTTGGATCCAATATGGCGTCTTTAGGTCCATTGTGTTATATTTTTGTAACCTACAGTTGATAATGTACCCCTACACCAAATTTCAATTGAATAGCCCCAGTAGTTAAAGCTATCTATTCTATACAACAATGGGTATGGCGGCCATTTAGAATCCAAGATGGCGACTTTTAGAAAATTTGAAAACATTTTCCCTACCTACTAGCGATAATGTACACCCATACCAAATTTCATTTTAATAGCCCCAGCCGTTTAGGCTCCTTATTCTATACAACAATGGGTTTGGCGGCCATTTTGGATCCAAGGTGGCGATTTTTCCAAAATGTCGGATTTTCCCCTTTACCTTCTCATGGTCCTACACCTTCATACCAAATTTGGTGTTTGTAGCTCCAGTAGTTTGGCCTGATAATTTATATGGATAAGTGAATGAGTCAGTGAGTGAGTGAGTGAGTGAGTGTCCATGGGGCTATATAGTATATAAGATATATACATTTGAGAAAAAAAACGGTGTCGACTTTTTCACGTGAATGTTCTTGAAACTTACGCCACAGATAAGAAAAATGTTGATAGTAACATAACCTCTAATATTAGTATTGATCCCCTTCGAACATGAAAATTTCGACATTTGAAAAACGACAGAGATATAAAGCACTAAATATGCGATTTTATCGGTCGAGCGTACTCTTATACTTAGTGCACGCGTACCGAAAGTTCCCTTCCTCAACTGAAAGAGTTGTCACATGATATGATTTTTAACTTTAGTGAGCTGAATAGATACAGAGTTAGGAAAAAAGAATAACGATATTAGTGGACACGTATACACATCCTAGCTGCATATGGCCAATGCGCTGAATAACGTTGTGACGTCACCAATGGAAGACGTTGAAAACTTTTATTGAATATCTCGCGTTGTAAATAAGCTACCGATATGAAATAAACAATGATTTGCTTAGGTAAAACAGATGCAACTTTCAATACAAAACAAACTCTTGATAACGTATTACGTGATATAGATTGCGGCCATCTTGGCCAAATCAGCAAATTTCGATTTCCGCCTTGAAATCCACAATAAAATGATAATGTAGTCAGCATGACAAGCGAAGCTTGAAATTCAAATCGAACAATGCACAACGTGTCACATGATATAGTTTCCGGCCGTCATATTAGCAGATAATTACATTTCTGAC
>JAGDQP010013000.1:18232-35304 GCA_022664845.1 Lepisma saccharinum | reverse complement strand
TGTATGATTATTTCTATTATTAATTATTTATAGAAACTACAAAATTTGTGCCAGGATAAAAGGAATTTGTAAGATAGTTCTGATAGAATTATATCGCTAGATAGCAAGATAAAAGAATTATATATCTCATTGCTGCCATCTTGTGATACTTTTTGGAAACTAAGATTTCAAACCAAGACGTGTTTTCTACATAAGCCTGAATTTCTATAAGGATAGCGATTCAAATATTGCACTGTATTAAGTAAAGGCTCATTGAGAGCCTTTTCACCAATAAAACTTACATAGACCGTAGTAAAATCCATTCCATCTCTGTAATCGCTGCTTGTAAATAGAATATTGGATACAGTTTCATATAGAACTTATATACGTTTATCTTACTTCCGAAAAAACATTAATTTGATATCAGTCTCTGATATTCTTCACTTATTCAGTCTTGCCGTTATAAAATAGTCCTGATTTTGCTTAAAACTTGAACGACAAAGTACAGCACTCAATAATATATTCGAATTATCATGACAGAAGCACGTGAGATTGAAAGTACTTTATCTTCTCTGGTAAGTGAATGACACCTAAATATAAACAAATAATAATAATAATAATAATACTGCATTGAACGTGTTATGTGTTGGGCCAGCTTCCATCAGATTCTGAGTTCGAATCCTGCTTAGAGTATTGATGTTTATGGATTATAAAAAAAAACTTAACAGCTCATAGAATCGTAATTGGCTAAGTGGTTAGAACGCTTCTTTGTTTGTGTGGTCACGGGTTCAAGTTCCGTGGGGTCTATTGAACGGATTGATTCGGTGTCCACTGTATAGGTCTTATCCTTGAAAGGTTATACCAGCTCGTATATAGGACGTTATTAATAATTCACTTACTAACTGAATGGAATCAACAAGTTCCAAAAATACAAAGTTTAACGAAGTTTTTCAAATAATAATAAAAATAAAAGAAGAAGAAGAAGAAATTTGCAAATTAAGTCCTTCTGTAAGGGATTAAATTATGTTGAAGAGCATGGGAAACTGAATGCAAACTGTCCTAATTGAATCCACTCATTACTTTTTTTGCAATAAATAAATAAATAAAATGATTAGACCCCTAATATTTTTAAAGAAAAGGGTTCTAAAGTAAAAAAAAAAATCATATGTTACTTTGGTGCATAAGTTGACTAATACATGTAAATGTATGGTAGAATGAGAGAGAAATTTAAAATATCTTCAGTAATTTTCGTTAATCACACACAAAAAAGATTGTACAATTAGGATGTATGTTTGTTATACACTTCAATTTTAATCTACATAAAACTATCATGTTTTCTGGAATTGGAATTTGACAGAAACTATCCTAACTTTTCTTTATTATTCGGAAAAGGCAAAATCAAATCAATCAGCCAGTTTTATTGGGCGGTACATTACACCTGTTCCGTTTCGCTGAATACGTGTCATTCATGCAGTGTACAAGAGATGGTGCTAGTGTTTCACGCACGATTATTCAGTTTGGTTAAATTCATTGTTGTTCCACGCACAGTTTGATCTAATCGTATTGGTTGTTTATCACGCCATGTGACAATATGCAGTGAAACGTTCTCTTGTCTCATTTAACCCTTAATTTCATAGCATTGTATATAATTTGTTGATAAACATTCCTATCAATTGCTATTCATATAACCTTTCGAACGTAAAATATTGCTTTCATGTTCACAAACACGTAGGCCTTCAGCTTGGTTATTCGATTTATGGAAACTCAAACGTAATACGTAGACGATAAATAAGGTTGTAAATTTTTACATATTACGATTGTACACTCTGATTCATAAAAATGGGTTATAGGTACACTTTGTAAATCCAAGTTGCTCAGCATGACAATACTGGAACAATATTCAATAGGTGTTGCCAGGTTGTGCATAATTTCAGATTCAGAATATTTTTTCTTTTGACTTTTTTTATTACTCGGGGCGTACAACTGTACATTAACATTTTTGGAAACAGATCATTCCTAGGCATGACTTTTAAGATTGAAGATTTAGGATCCTCACTGCGGTGAGGCTTCCTGGTTAGGTTTCTACTCTCACCCATCCTAAAATTTTCCTGTTTCACTAGCCGAATGCCGGCAATACACTTAGAATAAGGCCAGATCAACAATAATTAATTAAATGTGATGTGGTCTTAACGATGTCAGGTAGAGCAAAACCTTCTCTATCCAAAAGTCTGCCATGTCATAATGTACTGGAACTTTGATATACATGAACATTCCAGTATTTCTAACAGTAATCCATTATATTCTCCAGATATGCTCCAGTTTTCGTAAAACATACAAAATACACGAAGTTCTTCAGAATTTAATAGTAATACAAGTCTTTATTGGATCACTTAGTCGGAGCAAAATTTCTTCTTTAGTTGACACAAATCCAAGGCTGCAACACCGTCGTTTTTCAAAGAAACACTTCCATTCGTCGAATGACAAAGATCCAGTGTTGACAATACGTAATCCCACGGTATATGACTGTCGATAATGCTGTTACCGTAACACGAGAGCCAGAAAAAGAAAAATAAGGAACAGAAAGAGAGGAGAAAATTGTCAACGTCGCTCGAATACTTGTATCTGATTTGATTCTGAATGAGAACGCTTCCCTCACGAAAAATACTATAGCAGGGGCGGATCTAATATTATCGAGAGGGGAGCGGGACCTTCTCGATATTTTCCTGCTAAATGAATTTTTTAAGTATAAATTTATCATATTTCACTGATGACTGCTAAGTTTTGAATATGAATCTGGTATCGCCAGAAGTTGATATTTCAAAACAAATTAGCTTTGTCCGCAAACAAATCCAATTTTTATCTGAGGTAGATCGTTGAAATAATAGAGTGCCTACTATTAAATTAAAATATTTTTTCTTGAGGGGGCACGCGCCACCCTCGCCCCTTCTTTGGGTCCGCCACTGACTATCGTGTACCAAAATACGTATACTTCAGGTCATGAGGAGTCTTGATTCAACACTCCTTATGTATACGAGTAATACAACCATCTCACAAGCGTACTCGGGTTCGATTCGAGCTAAGGACACTTTGCAGCTGTAAATTCTGTCTTAGCAGCTCATTCAGATGTCTGCGAACAAGAATGAATTTCACAGCAACAAGTATACGACTGACCTATATTGTTGTTTGGTTCTTTAACTGCTTTTGTCAAAGTAGATAATGTCCAACTAGTCAATCTATAGTAAATGATCTACAATAAAAAGATCAAAGTGGTTAAGACGTATCAAAACAGCACGGAAAGAAGTTTTGACCCTACTTAATAAGTATTACAACGGCTCACTTCAACACGTCCTTGAGTTTCTTCAATGACGTCATCTCCTTGGATATTAATTTTTGTCATTTTCCGCTCACTTAGATCTACTGAAAAGCATCTGTTGAAGCCACGCCCAGTTACAAAAAACACTTTGGTCATTTGCCCCTCTCCAGCATCCGACACTCATCTCCTGTGCCTGTCTCGGTTCTGGGATGCGATCCCGAAACTTTTCTATATTTTAATCTCTACATTTACTCGGTGGACTCTTGGGGAAGAATGAAATACGCTTACCCAAAATGCAACGCAATGATATGAGATTAAGCCCCCATTCTTATTCGAGTCTTCAATATAACTATAATGAGAATGGTACGCCTATGAAATAATACCCCCCTTGCCTCTCGAATCATCATCCCCATATCCATATACAACAGCTTTAATTCCCCATGTCCCTCCTCCGCTTTCCGTCTTAGTCCCAATGCTGCAGAATGTACCACAATCCAGACGACTTTTTTTTTTTTTCAAGACTTCAGTTCACCCACAACGCAATCTTTTTTTTTTTTACGTTATTTCTTCTATCATCAACGTCGAATCTCTTCCCCTCCTTTCTCTATCCAATTCAGTGTCTGATCAGTTGGTGCTCGCGCACTCTCACACATACCACACTTTGCGAGAGAGAGTGAGGGAGAAGAGGATGAGAAGAGAACTTGCCCCCTACTTCTTTAGCTCCCTCTCCTCTCCCGCCCCGCTCCGCCAACATGATTCATTAATATGGATGGTAGGTCGGCATCGCATGGGCTGTTCCTCCACACAGCTGCGTCGCTTTTGGGTGACAGAGATGTATTACTTTCATTTCACATGGTTCGATGATTTACGTCTGTGGTAAGCCTTGATTTATAACACTCCGGACCCTCAATAGATTCCACGGTGGGGGGATAGAGAAGAAGAATTTGAGAGAGGTATAGTATAGGGTAAGCCGGTGCAGTGCGGGGTAAAGAGACTAGGATAGAAAAGGAATATAAGCGCGCGAGACACACACTGAGAGAAGAGAATTAGAGATTTCAAAAAGTCACACCTGTTCCCACTCTTTCTGCTCTTCAGACTATAGATAATACATCCAAACAGATACCAGGACATATATCCAAGTAGACTCCTTTGATTTAGAGTTGGAGTCGTACTGGTATTGGTGGCAGATCTCCAATACGTTCCTTTGTTACAACTTTAGTAATACGATCAAGAAATAAGAATGCAACAATACAAGTGCAAGTATTAAAGTTGCCCTTTTGTTGCTCTAAAATAGCTATAAAAAAAAAACAACATGTATCGAGAAAGCAACAGTCATTGTGGTGCTGAAGAGGGTCTAATTTGAAAGAAATTGGAGCGTTGAAAGTTAGATAATAATAGTAACAATCAGAGAGGTTTGAGTTAAAAGTTGGTGTGATTTTTTTTTCGACAAAGAAGGGCAAGTATCTTCATTGTAATGGATTCGCAACTGCTTCTACAAAGTTCTAAACATGAAAAATAAAATATATGAAAGATAAATGATTGTTGTGCGGTGAAAAGCTTGAAAACTTGGAAATTTGTGTCTACATGAAGACAACAATCGATCTAGAATTTGATTCCAATATTTTTGTCGAGTTTCCTCTACCGACTACCCCTTTCATGATTCTATATCTTCCTGCATCATATATATATAATTTCTTTATATAAAAAGATTCTTCGTCTTTTTTCTTCTGTAAAAAGCGACAGTGGGACGCCATATTTCTTGTAATCGCAGTGTTGCCAGATTTTCGTTGGTTGTCTGCGCAGTGCTGATAGCATAAAGATATATGGCACTGCTTTTCTTCTTTACTTTTAACCAACTCTCTTCTTCTTCTTCTTCTGAAAAAAAGCTTTCTGCGCATCTTTCATTCTGTGATACTGCAGCGAAAGAATCCATTTTAGGGCATTTTTCTGTCCTCACACTCAACCCCACTCCACCCCACCCCACCCTATCTTCTCTGTTCTCAACCAAATCCTAGAAAGGCGCATAGATGAAACATGTTACTATGTCTTGATATGTGTTTCATAGTTATACATGTATATATATTTTTAAAAAATCTTATTTTCTTACTGTCAGTGAAAACGCGTACTTCGTTGAGACATGTGATAAGATAATGGGTTTTCTATGCTTATTTAAACGAAAAATAACTTTTATCCTTTGTGCTATAGAAATTGATTATTTTGGAGTCTACAAAGGTCAGTTAAGGTTTAGTGTCAATGATATATGGTTCCAAAACTATGTTAAAAAGTTTATTGGCACGGAAATAAAAATCTTTAAGCTTGTTAGTTTTTCTATAGTATTTTATTTTGTAAAAATAATTTCTTGGTAGTACCCCCCAATAAATTTATAAATATTATTATTCTGTTTCTCTTAAAAAGATACATGATGATTGTACGAAAAGTTCACGGACTTACATAGAAATCGCGTCACTTTGATCAATATTTTGGTGGCGTTATATTTCTTAAATTTATGTTCAAAGTTTCAATTAATTTTGAATAGTTAATTGTTAATAGTTGAATCAATTGTTGCGAAAGCTAAAATCAAAGAATGAAAGTTCAGATTGTTCCTTCAGTCATCATACTCACCAGATTTAGCCCCAACAACTTCTATATTTTTTCTAGCCTCGAGAATATTGTTCGGTGAAAAAAAAAAGGTCTGTGAATGTCAAAGTCAGTGACACTCTAAAGGACTATTTTTGAGGACCCCGACAAATCGACCAATCAAACAAATAATAACTGCTTGAGTAGAAACTATGAGCAGAAATAATACAACAGTATCGAAATGTTGAGCATGATGGCGCGATCTCTACGTCACGCTACCTTCGTTAAACGTTTATGCAGAAATTACAATTGAAATCGTTTACACAGTTACATTTTTTTAACACTAGGTTACGCCAAAGGTAAAACTTTGAAAAGTACTAAGAAATAGATTCTATGAATTGATATTACAAAAATGTTAGACAAAAAATATCAAATGTGAGAATAAAACTAAGGTTTGGTATTGAGGATCCCTTGTCTGGATCTACACTAGCATGCGCGAGTACTGCTTCCCACAGTCGCAGTACAAGTTACGGAGAAATATATGTTATCCTACGATACTGACAAGTAACACAATGTTGGGGTACATTTGGTACAATTTCTCTTGGTACAATGAAAAAAGGAAAAAATCTGGATTACAGTCTTTAGCCATTATAATAATCACCACATTATTCAACTATCTTGTGTACTTGTCAATCTGTAGGCGCAAAGTACAGTGCATAAGGTGGGTGGAAAATTTTCTTCCAATTTTTTTTTTGTAATTTTCCGTATGCCATGCTTCCCGATTTACCAGCACAGGGCGTTTCTTCAGCAGTTTAGCCCGTAGCCGTTCCAACTGTTCACAATAGACCTTTGCTGTGATTGTCTGGTTTGGCAACCTTAATTCAAGCTGGATGATATCGTACATATCCTACCAAATACACATCATCACTCTGTTGTTGTGTGTGTAGTTTTTATTTCGCCACTGTACCAACTACGCCTCCTTTACGTACCCACTGACTTTTGCGTTTAATCTTGTAAAGGTTCCATTTTTTGTCTCCCGTCACCACTTTTTCCAGAAATACGCTCCTTCTGTAATGGGTCAATAGGGTACTCTAAATGTCCGCACGCTATGTTGTTTCTACTGTGATGTCAACTTACGAGGTACCCACTTTCTCAGTTTGGACAGATAACCAAGACCCTGAAGAAAAAATGCTGAACGGTTGAATTGGTCGAATGGAGTATTGGCCAATTTTTTCCAACCGTTTGATGTTGATTATACTCAAAAGCTGACCCTAGAACATCGTTGTCCAGATCGAGGGGTAACCTTTGTCGTGGCATAACAGTTACTGGAATTATGTGAACTATCTCTGACATTGCGGACATTAGTGGCGGCTCGTGACACAAATAATAGTTGACGTACTACCAAAATTCATCAACACGTTCTTACTATCCGTGTTCATTAACATCTATCCTGAGATTTCTGAGCTTAGACAGGATACTGATAATGCCACTATATGATTTTAGATGATGTTAACTTGCTTCCTGGTCCAATTAATACTTATTAATGCCTATTTAGTCAATGCATATCAAAATAATAAGTGAAGCTGAATTTCATCAACTTTACCTGATGAGCCGCCACTGACGAACATCAATGATCCTGTGACTATATACGTTATTGATGTTCTTCGGTTTCTGAATTTTCCTCATGGAGCTCATAGAGCAAAACATGACGTATGTATTCTTCAGACACTGCCACGTTTAAACACCTGTCACTGCCATACTACTTGCTGCAAACGAAAACGACCTTGCTCCGTGTACGGATGCACTGTCCTATTCGTGTGCTATTCGTGACCTTAATGTAGTTCGTAGTTCGCCCATTAGATGGTGTCGTTTGCACTTCCTCTTATAAACGTCAATACTTTTGAGATGGTCCTGTATACATTTTCTATTAAGCTATAAATTTACTTAAAATTTATATAAATTTAATAATTTGCCGGCTATATATCTTTTTCTCCACTCTCTCTTCAAACAATCCACTCAGAGTTACTTTTTACAGCGGATTTTGTGTCTTCACTTTATAGTAGAGGTATTGTATTTTGTTCAGATGGTTACTATTATTAGTAAACTAATGTGTGGATATAAAGTGCATATTTTTCATACATTGCTCTCAAAATTATTGTAGTTTTAACTTCAGAAAATTAATAAATATGTCGATTATAACTTTGTTTTATAAATTTTTAGAATGTCTTAACATTTTCGAAAGGAAAAAATTAAAAGAAGTTTTGGGTTTCCAAACTAGTTCAGTATTTTGCCTATCTCAGCCAATCAGTTCACAAATGTTGATTTTCGTTTGATGAGAATCTTTTCTTCAACCCCTCACCACTACCACCGAAACAAGCTACTACTTCTTAATCGCCACTATTTCTTAACCTGGGAAGGAGCAAGGAAGACTTTTAGCCTCTACTAAGGCTACTCAACCATATGCACCTTATTTGCTCTATAAAGAATAGAATAGAATCAAACCTGCTATAATTGGTCAGATCGGGATTCCTGGCAGTCCTTCCTGTAGTCCCTATTTTGTAGTTATTCGTCTGTTTCATTTGATTCTTGCAAAGAATTGAACTACAATATGAAGAGAACTTGACGCCACATTTTGTTGAAAGTTAGATAAATAGTATCTCACATTTGATAATACGTGTATAGTACATCATATGATCGATCCACGCATAGTCTACGTATATAATGATTATTGAAAAAAAAAAAACTATTTAATTTCTTTTTGGCAGCTTAGCGCGATTATTTTGTCTGCTTATGGTTGCGGGCTCAATTTCTGTAGCGAATCCATGAAGCAGAGTTGTTCAAAGCGCATTTTTTTAAAAAATCTATAAATCCCGTCCTTAAAACCTCACAATTTCCGCTTAGAACATTAACATCAATTTAATCATTTTACACTCCCTTACGGTTACGCAACCCAATAATTCTATTACATAATGCGAGTAAAATTGGTATATTTGAGCCTAATTTTTATTTCTAAATTGCTCTAGTGACTTTGATGAAAAACTTTGATAAATATTATCAACTGGATATGATCAGATTTAACTAGGACACTATGTCGGGAAATGTCGTTAAGAAGTTCGAAACAGGGATAAATTCGGCTCGATAAACTAGGAAACTCGGTGCTCGTGTATACTAGTGCTTGTGCACCAAGAAACTGGGTGCTCGTATACTAGTGCATGTACATTAAGCGGTTGGGTATTCATGTACTAAGAAACTGAGTGCTTGTGTACCAAGAAATCTGTTTGTAGTATAGGTTCCCAGTAACACAAGGTTGATTTAAAGTTGAAAAACGGTAAATATACGCCTTTTTACGATACATTTAGTAAAACAACGAATAAAACGTCTAAGAGTACCGGTTCTTACCGGTTTTTTCTCAAGTTTAGAAGCAGTCAAGGTTCTGTTTTTACTTTAAAAGTAATTCTACTGTAATGGATTACCACGGATCATTGAAATTCCGGTTCCTGTTTTTGTTTCGGTAATTCCACTTTTCTATGACAGCTCCAATGTCAATTCCAGATTCATATTATTGATTTATTTCAGGCAATGCAAAGGCGCAGGATGTAAGGAATCTCTTACGTTAGTGGAAGGAACCTTCTTGTGCTGTTCCGATTCCTGTGATCGATTCATTTAAGGCTATTTATTATAAGATATACACTGTATATAGTTTACAACAAAATTGCATGATGTAGCGAATGTGTTATAATCGTTAGTCATTTTTATCTTTCGTGTTTGTTCTACAAGTGTAGACAAGTAAACAGCAATGGGAGAATACACCTTCTTGACGAAGTTTGTGATGAAGTTCTGTAATCCAGCTTCAGTGGAGGTAAGATAGTTATGAGGAAGGAATACTTTTGTGGAGATACACTATCACATAATAGTGTGTATATCCACACTCTTATCATCGATTCAAACCACTTTACATACCGTCCCTAGAACCTAGATGCAGTAAATCACTAATGAACTGTTTAACGCCTTGAATCTCTGCAACACACATTAATAAGTCGTTTGTTGGGATGCATATGTATCCGGCGGTGATAAGAAATAACTGCCGCGTTCAACCTTAGTAAACAGTTAAATTAAACCTAGCTCCTTACATTCTAAAACCATTTTTACGGCGTTGCCACCGTTGCTCTTAGTACGTATTGCCCCAATCAAGCGGTTCTAAAGCCTATTAGACGACAGAAATCTACCAGTGATATCCAAAATTATTTCTCAGTGCGAAATGTCTTTTTATTTTTTAGCTCTAAAACCCGATCTTAACGCTCATTTGCCATTAACTAACATCTTTCGTTCACAACTTATGCCTCTAATATTAAGCTACTGGTAATAGGGAAAGTATCGACCTCTATCTTCCGTTTTGCGCGCCTACGAACACGAAGGGAAAGCCGCTGTATTGGATGCTTGGCCAAACGTCATAGACAATGTTGCCACATGTTATTTTCTCACTGGGCTCTGTTGTGGCCGCACGAGTTGTGTTCACTCCAGAACAGTGTCAAAGAAAGCATTTTTTTTCTTCTCCGCTTGCGCTGTGATTGACAAATGGTGTGTGACTGTGATGTGTGACATAAGAAATAACTATGCGTAATTTTTTTTTAAAAGCGCATCCGAAAAGTATATAGAGTGTATTAATTTTGTTCAGTCTGCTACGATTTATCTATGCCGCAAAGTAAACACAAAAAATAAAGAAACTGGTTTAAAATTCTACAAGAGAAGATTAATTTAAATCCAATTTTCATTAATTCCGGTCAAATGGAATGCATCTATGTAAATGTGATATAAACCCATAGATTTCAATTCCTTTCAAACTGAAAATGAGCAAATACGTTAATGATTTTCACTGCACTATGACGTGAAACTTGAAAAAAAATAAAAGTTAATGAATTTAAAGACCATTCATAGGCAAAGTGTAAACAATGAAATCATTCCTTCCACTGATAAAATGAAAGAACAAAGATAATGGGAGGACATTGGTTCAACATTTTCTTTTTTTAACATGATAAAATATCATGAGGTTGCCTATGACATATTCGAAGAAGAAGAAAGCTAGCTCCCGAGGTCTAATTACTTCGGAAAGGAACTGGGGGAGTGCGACCATACAAAACAGGTATATTCCCCGTTTGTGTGGGATATTCCTTCTTCAGAGATTCTGTCAGTCATTCCTCCAAATTCTTGAGCACCTCTCCCCAACTTTAAAATGTTTATACTTTTAAAAATCTATACAAACCTTCAAAATTCTGCCTACCCCCCCTCCCCCATTATAGCTTTACACAATCGGAGACTGCTGGTTTAAAATTCGGAGATCCACCAATCTGTCTGATGTTCCCAATAGCATTTCTCAGTTTTACGTAACGAACGGCTGTAGCACAATTGGTATAGTGTTGGTTTGGCAATTGGAAGGTTCTGGGAACAACCCTAGAGGCCGCCCATCCTAACAGAGTTTTCCATATCTTTTCCTTAACACACCAGTTAATTGTCGAGATGGTACATTCAAATTAGGCCTTGTCCTACTTCCTTCTAATATCCTCTACCCTATACTATCCGACCTGAGCCAAACTTGCAAAAAGGCAATAAATAACTTCAAATTATCACTCAGTTTCATTAGTCGAATGTTGAATCATACTTTCAATTATATAGCTATAAAGCCAATACCTCGCTCCAAAAGTGGACAATGTATTGAAGTGTAAGTATTCTGGTATTTACGGTCAACGGTCATCACAGGTCTGACCTATAAAGTACATCGGCGAACACAAATTCAGAGAAAAAGAGCAGATAAGACGAGAGCAAACATGAGCTCTATTGTACGTATGGTGAGCATATTTTCTCAATCAAAATTCGGAACAGGTTTTACCAAGATCTAAAGCCCTCCTCCTTCTCTTTTGAGGATGGTTTGAGTGTCAACCAAAGAAAAAAATATTCAGGCATAAATTTATCTAAAAGTTGCGTTTTATTAAAAACTACTTCCTCTTCGAAAATTAAAAAAATAGCACCAATTTAAGCTTAATTTCCGGGTGCTGAGTCGTTATAACTTACTTGCTATGACATTTCTTTAGACGCAATAACTTATGATTTATTCTAAGTTATTATAACTAAGCTATTATTAATTAGTTCATCATTGATTATGAATGTCCAAGAGCGCTACAGTGAAATATAAAATTCACTTCAAATGTCCATATTAAGTTAAACTATATCGCAATTTTTGATGAAATTCGGGAGTTTTATAATCTTTTTCTGGCCACAACCCTCAAATTCCGGACTTCCCTGCAAACTAATAACACAAAATACATCTTGTCTTGAAAATACGGTTGAAAGGAATGATCATTTTGCCACACTCACAAACAACAGAGGGGACACACACTTAGAGGGAGGAAAGTTGGCAACACTGTAAGCGCCTGCCCACTCTTTCCGCCAGCCAAGCCTTATGTTCCTTTCCTCTGCCGTTTCTACCCGGATCTATTCTTTCATAAATAAAAATATAGTTACAATTGTTTTCGTCTTCTAAACGGCTGTAGAGTTTGCTCGAGGTGAAAAATCGAATGTACACTCATAATCATAGAAATGGTCAATCGATTTTTTTTTGTGTGTGTCAAATAAAGTAAAGGAATTTGGAAACACAGAAAGCTGATGCTTAGCAATTTGAATTAAAAAAAATGAACTGATGTGTTGCCATCTTGTGCAACTTTTTCGGACTTCGTGTTAAAAGCATCGCACACGAATTATTTCAAACCTTAGAAACATGTTTATATTAATCGTAGCAGCTCTCACAGAAGATCGCGTCAGCGTACGCGGTAATGTCAACTGCGACGCAAGGTCGCCTCTTCATTCCATCACAAGACTTCACAGTCTTTCCAGTAATTATAAAATTGCGTCGTAGCAGGGACTAGCGACCAGCTTGCTTCCTCTGTGGTCGCGACGACGAGAAGGCATTGCTTTCAAATTGAACAATGACGACAGACTACTAAACTGAAATTAGTATCACGTATGACGTCATGTTATATAAAATAGTATTATGTCACCTTTTTTGTTCGCTAAGTTTCTCCATTTATTTATCCCATTAGGATAGTGATTTTGTTAGTATGTCTGTCTTGTTTGTTAGTATGTCGGTTTCTACTAACGATAGACAACGATACTAACAATCAATATTGGTGAGGTCGAAATGATCCTGCAAGTGAAATTTCAAGACAATGTTTAAATTAAATAAAGCATTAAAAATAACTTCTTTTCCCACAGGTTTGGATGAAAAATTGAAGATAACATCTTCAACCACCCCAATAATGCTAGATTCTTATTCAATACCTGTGCGTTATAAACAGTTTTTATTAACGTATCCGAGCAGAGAAACTGAATTTGTGCATTTCAAAATTCTGTATCTGAACTTAAACATTTATTCCAGCCTTAAGATCTTAACTACAGTTTATAGTGAGCTTTCGCCAAACGAGGCTTGGTCATTGTTGATTTGTATGTATGTAGGTGACAACAGGTTCTAGTGTTATCGATCGAGTTTAAACTATTCTACACTGTAAAAGCTACACTTCTTGTGTACTTTACATGAGTCAGCTTTTGACTCTACTTTTTCACCGCCAATCATTCTTTGAACATAGTTTGTACGTTCTTTATAAACACAAGTTAAAGCGATTCAACAGCCTGTTTTAGTAGCCAAGGAAAGCAGAAAAATTGCTTGCAGCAGGGATAAAACGCGTGCTATCTTGGTGGAGGGACGATGAACGCACTAAATCGGTCACTTTAAGTGTTACTAATAGTAATCAGTTGAAAATAGCCCAACAGCAATCAAACGATGCAGAAATGAGTGCATCGTTGTTTATCAAGACATATTATGCACAAAAATACAGAACTGATCAAATGCTGAATCAGTTAACGTGCACAGTGTCCATTTGGGTTTATATCCGGAGACTTGAGTGGCCACTGCATGCTGCTGAAGTCACTGGAATACTCATCGAACCATGTCTGTGTCGCACGGTGATTGGTCTTATTGCAACATTCCACTTTCTTATTCATACCTTAAAAGTCCATCAATGGTCTCGAAGGACGATCACTAAGTGAGGATCTGACAAAAATGTGTCGAGACGTACCATACCATGTAAGCTCCAAAGAAGTCGATGGAATCGCCATCAACATAAAAGTTTGCTGCTTTCCTGCCATGCTCAGTACGTAACCTTATAGGATTTGCGTCACACCGGAAACCCTGCCATCAGCCCGAAGGGACTGTTAACGTGACTCAACGCCTCACAGTACTCGTCAACCACGAAGTTCACAAGACTAGAACAAGCGTAGAGTGCTGTGACGTGGCGTTAGTAGTGTAATAATGGATGCAGTATTGTCCTAGTAGATAGGTTTTGGATTTTTCTCAAGTTGAAGTAGATTGTGGTTTGTGCCGCTCTTGCTTACGTAATAGTTACAATTGTCCAGAGTTTAAAGCTCTTAGGGAGTGTGCTGGCCTAATGTGGCGTACTATTGTGCCATGTGTAGTGTACACATGCTACACAATCAACACCATTGAACGAAGAAAGTTCCAAGCCATCTTTGAGATCAGAATCCCATTCATCAAGCACTCATCATCATGTCTTTCACAAGTTTCGTTAACTCTTGTCGATTGATCATGTTGGATTTTTTTAAAATTTGATTTGTAAGGTCTTTACACTGAGAGAAATTTATAGACTTTTTTGCAACACTATTACAATCTAGACGTGGTGACATTACGGAGAATGTTAAATTATGTGGTCAGTTTACGTACATTTTGTCATTATTCTGGAGAAATTGTACGTATTTCTAGTCTTTAGTCCATGCCACTTGAGCTTTTAACATGATATGTAATGGTCTCCCTTCATTACTACTGTTAATATCAGTGACATCATTACTTTTATCCAGAATAGTAAGGACAAAATGTACGTAAACTGACCATATAATTTAACATTTTCCGTAATTTCACACCGTCTAGACGTGACCATATAATTTAACATTCTTCGTAGTGTCACAAGATCTTGATTGTAATAGTGTTGGAAAAAAGTCTAGAAATTTATCTCAGTGTAGTCAACTTTGGCTAAGGCTGTATGGACGAATGTATGGGATGAATTGGTGGAATGAAGAAAGTAGAAGAAAATGGGAGTATCCCGAGAAAAACCACGCACATGATATTTCTCCAGCACAAAGGGCACATGACATGGGCAGGAATCGAACTAATGACCTTAGCACCAGCGGTGAGAGCTACACCATTTATTGACTATGTCATCCTGAGATTACTACCCGTCTGCACACACGAGATAGCACAGAATAAGGACATATGGACTGGAAAATTAGCCTTTTATTGGAAATTGAGAGTGAACAATGTTGCTGATAGGTGATTTTTTTCGACTCTAGCGCTATGAACGTAAGAACCTAAATTACAGACAGCGCATAGCGGCGAAAAATAGATTCTACTGTTACTGGATTTGATTTCGTAGACCTAATCATAGTTAAACTTTTACCCGTCCTTCCTTGCGTGCAAGGAACAAACCTTCACGAAGACTTGCTCAGTCCCGTTCGAGCGCCATATATAACTCAGATAAATTTTTTGCGGAGAAAGAGCAGAGAGGTGAATGAATTTTCAAGCGTAGCATAGCATACAGCGCACGCGCTGAGAAGACGATTTCTTCGACAGCGGCACTACAAGCGGGTAAATTAATGAACCACGGTTTGAAGCTTTTTGGAAACTAGTGGTATGATGTCATGCGAAATGGGTCTTAATTTTTTTGCATGATTTGGGGCATGTAGTTTCCTTGTCTGTATATTCTTTGTCCGTGATGATGTAGATCCATTCTTTTGGAGGGGGGGGGGCAGCAATAAGTCTAGACACAGCGCCTGTATCTAATTCAATAAATTATGGTATACCAGTGTATTTAAGCTGAAGGAAACATGTATGAGTACCATTGCGTTGAAAACTAATATTTTTTGACAGGATGTAACCACCCCATATAAAACCGCGTGTATATACTTACTAACATTATGCCTTATTCATTGGCAGAAAATAATATTATCTAATCACTGGTTTATAAAGTTTCCATTATACAACCGTAGGAATGGAGAAAAAGCTTGTAAAATAGAGTATTCTCCACTTGAATTTCTTGTGTTTTTTCTTACGTGAATGAACGATGTTTTAATAGCTTGCTTCCTGCTAATCTTG
This sequence comes from Lepisma saccharinum, assembly GCA_022664845.1. Lineage (NCBI taxonomy): Eukaryota > Metazoa > Arthropoda > Insecta > Zygentoma > Lepismatidae > Lepisma > Lepisma saccharinum. The sequence goes on along the minus strand of JAGDQP010013000.1, from coordinate 19,225 downwards.
AGAAGTTTATTAATTTCTTTAGTGTAATGACTTCATCTCGTAGTTATTACCTCGCCTTCATTTCTCCTCATTAAAGAGAAAAAAAATAAACTTGTTTCTTAACCATACACTTGTGTCGTACCAGAGAGAGAGAGAGAGAGAGAGAGAGATGCAAGTTACTCTTAATCCAGACTGTTCAAAGAGAATACGCTAAAATTACACTTTGTGCGTCTTAGATCTGACTTGATTCTTTAAACTTATATTTACAGTACTTTTAATTTAACTCCTTTACTGCAAATTCACATACGAGTTCTTTGACAATAAAGTTCTTCCATTACGAAACCTGTGTATGCGACATGCATGGAATCTGTCAATCACACGATCATTTTTCATGTCGCTCCCTCAATAATATAAACACTGCTTCAATAGATGTATCGGGTACAACTTCGATTGCGGTTTGCTAAGCCGACACCGATTACGTTATTATATGTCTGACATATCACATTATTTGTGACGTAACTTTGAGCGTCTGTAACACTGAAGCAATTAATAAATTTGAATTCCTTCAACTTGTTTTGAAGTAAATAATCACCTCCGGAAGTTGTGCGCCATTACTTCACGAACACTCTGTATAAGTGTTCTTATATTACAGTGTGTACATAAAGTATAGATGCCTGTATCTGAATTATTAATAAATAAATTAGTGAAAAGTAGTGTTGATGCCGACAGTGATAAATGTCCAACCTGGTATCATCAGGCTTCTGACCCGAAGGTCATTGGACAAGCTGAACCGAATGGTAGTATACCATTACCTTTCGCCGGAAGTATATTATGTACACATCCTAAGGATAGGACCTACAGTTTTTAAGTGAACTCCAAACCATTTGCATTATTATAACTTAAAAATTGCTGCTGTGAGTTTTTGTTTATGAGTACTATCTCTAAAAGTAACCGTTTGAGTTTTGCTACATTTTTTTTTAAAGACGTCTTTAGAAGTTACATTAATTAAACGTT
>JAGDQP010012999.1:21160-48917 GCA_022664845.1 Lepisma saccharinum | reverse complement strand
TTCCATCTTTTCGGTCTTCAGATTTTATCCGCTCCTTACGAAGCAGTCGTGTTTGGCTGATCATAATAAGTTTGTCGTCCCAGGTATCTGACGTATCCGGCGGTTGGATGCCTAGTTTTTCCAGCACAGGATTTTCCTGTGCTTTTCATTTAAATGGATTTGCAGGGGTGCGTAGCTAAGTCCGTCCGCCAAGGTATGGTTCAACAGTAGGATAATTTCGTTCACCACTGTGCTCCAGGAACGGTGATTGCTTTCACACATCATCCGCTACATCCGGTTTATTTCTCGGTGCATGCGTTCCACCGGGTTCGCTTGGGGATGATAAGTGACGCAGAATACCTTCACGCCCCATTTGCCAACTACCTTGCAGAACTTTTCCGAACAGAAGAAGGGTCCGTTGTCACAGAGCAATGCTCTGGGTATCCCGAGGTGGATAAAGTATAACTCTGCACATCTGATGTTGGATCGTGCGGTGGCGTTCTGTACCTTGTTAGCTACGATGTACTTGCTGAATACGTCGAGCATAGTACAAAGATAGATACAGTTATCGGTGGATGTAGGTAACTTCCCAACAAAATCAATAGATACGATGTCCCTGAGTTTGGTGGCTTCGACTGACTCAAGACGACGGGCTGGTGGATGGGTATCTGGTTTGTTAAGCTGGCAGGTCAAGCAATCTCTTACATATCGGCGCACATCATCGTACACGGACCCCCAGCAAAAGTTTTCCACCACCAGACTAAGAGTCTTGCCTCATCCAAAATGGCATCTTTCGTCATGGTGGTTCCGTAAAATAGTTCTGATCAGGCTAGATGAAACGACTATCCTCCATTTGTCGGGAAGATGAAAGTCGCGCTTTAAAAGGAGATCGTTATCCATTTTGTAAACGAATATTAGTTATTAGTGAATAATTTGCAACATTATTCCTTCCAAGTTTATCATTAAATAGGTTTGAAACTTTCTTTACAAAACAGAGGAAAAATGACAAAGAGATTTTCTAAAATGGTCATACATGCACGCCCTCCTTAGGACTACTTATTAAACGTGCGAAGCATGCAGTCAATGCACTGTCTGAACCGGGCCACTCATTCAGCACTGGAATAAAGCTATCATAGGCATACATCAAACCATTATGTTCTTACGGTACCCTGAAAGAGCTATTTCAGCCAGGAGAGAATGAATAATTCTGGTCAATGTGCCGTAAATATGAATTCGTACAGTATGATATCGACACACGTGCTTTCATCGTTTCGTTGCAGGATGATTTGTCATTACATTAGGAAATGTGTTCAAACGTGGATCGACGATGATATATAGAATATCAAAAGTGGTTTGTCTTTTCGACATGCTACCAAGAGATTTAAATGACCATGGTTGCAAGATTTTTGTCAATATTCCGATTTGACACGTTAGCGGCAAATGTTGAATGCTAAACAGAAGCAAGAACACGTAGAGTAAATAACATTTTTAACAAAAGAGAGGATTGGACTGAACATATGTGATCTGAGAAGCATTTTGTATCTATATATAACTCTAAACAATATACCACATCTATTTAACACTACAAAGCAACTTGCTGGAGCATTTTGGTTCAGCTTCTTTGCCAAACGACGTAAAAATCTTAATAAAATAGCTGTTTACATGTTTGCTCATGAAAATAATACGCAGGAACTATATTTCTTTACCCACATTATAGGCATTTGCGTTTATTTTCTTTCGTTCATTTGCATTTGTATTACACATAAATTCAACAATAATGTAAAGCATAGATGTTCCATTTTAATATATTTATTTCATCTCTGGCATATCAGGCCCAGGCCATTAAAGATGCTACAATTGAGTATTTCGTTTGTATGTCCGGATTCATCCCATCTACTATCCTATTTCGGGCACATAGCCTTTTCCATAATTTATGTTTCGGATTGTATAAACCACGTTTTAGTGGAAGTTTAAATCGAATGTTAGTTTGAGATCAGACCTCAGCTTAGTTGCAAAATTAGCACTGCATTTCGTCTGGAGTTCTTACTTGTGTGTAAATATATATTTCTTTAAATAAATAGGCTTTTGCATTCAATTAGTGATTAATTTAGCTTATAGGTTTTACGATGCACATTTTTGGATACCACTTAGTAGCTTACAGGCATTTTTATTAATTGATACTACAACAAAGCAAATCTATTTGGCTAGATGATGTTGATTAATTCATCGGCGTCATAATTATTCACTTGCTCATGAAATTACCAAAACATTACCAATGCTATCATACAATAACAAATGGTTCACTGTAACAACAATATATATTACTAATGTATTCTAGGCTGTAATCAAAGTACAAATCTTCGTACCTTATTTAAAATTATTCATTTAAGTATTTTAAAGACAAAGATATAGAAAAAAAATGAAAATATCATGACTTTACCAAGGTTCTATAGCCTATATTTAAAGATGTTTTAAGGCATTTGACATTATTTATGAATTTGAACTGAAACTTTCAATTTGGACGCAACTTGCTCCTCACACTTTCTGTTCACGACTAATAACTGAGGACCTGTTCCTGCTACGTCTAAAACTTTTCTAACACTGTTGGAACGGAAGTATAAATGCTGTTGCAGCACATTGGATCTAAATATCTATGCTAGACCAAATGTTCTGGACAAATGCCACTAACGTTTTCACTCCTCCTCGTTACTATACAGTGCTTCCCTGATTCAAACTTTTGTGCTAGCATCATATATATATAACCTCATGAGTTTCAGTTCTGCCAAATATCAATCTATTTCAATAATTTTTGCAGTATTGAAGGTTCTAAAAGTAAAGTATGTATATTCATAACAAACAGTCTGCAATTATAGTTACATACTTTTCATTTTCACTCAGACAATCTTCTGGTTTACATAGTATTTATATGCGTAATATATTAGCTATTGTAATGCGGTTATTACGTGCTATATATACAAATTGAGTTTTAGTATGCTACCAAATGTATTGCAATATGAACTCTTTGTTTTCTGTGTTCCTTGTTTCCATTTTGGTACATATAATGTAAAACACGTGTAGCATAAATAACAGTAACACATTATGTATTCCCTTCAAAGTTTTAATTTGCATACATTGTTTCCCCTCCGATGACCTCTGCTGCAATTCTAACCTCGTATCTGGTTGTTTCTAAGGTAATATAAACAGAAAACACAAGCAAATTTCAATAGGTATTTCTCATTCTGTAGATAATGTAAACTTCTATGTTTTCGCTCAAGTGCTTGGAATTTATTATTCAATTGGATGATTCACTAACTTACACATTCAGTATTTAATTTTGCTAGAATCAGGCATGGCAGGAACCACTGTTATATTCATTCTGATAAAAAGCGAAACTTGACATTTGGTTAGTAAACACCAAACTTTTGGAAGAATCAGACAACTACTATGAATTATTTTAATGTTTACCATCGTAGTTTGCATTATCTATTATTAATATAAAATACTGAGATATTCAACGAAACGTTGTAGCATTCGTAAATTCTACATATTTATTCTCTCTAGCTATTGTGATAATAGCACCAATTGCATTTCCGACTGCAATGTTTGTTATGATTACAAATTCTCCGTTTTCATTTATTTCTATTTTAATCAATTCAGTTAACTCAAAAAGGTATTTCAAATTCGTGAAATGGATTGCAAGAATTCAGGAGTAAAATCACATCCAATGACCACAATGAGACACCAGTTACTAGGACAGTTTGGTCTTTTTTGACTATAACCATTTTTGAACGAAACTGAAATACATGTGATACACTTTTCTGCTATAAACATTATATATCACTATGCACAAATTAGCAAATCAGACCAATAGTGCATAATATACTAGAAAAGTGTGAGACGTATGTGGTAAGAAGTGTATAGTATAAGATGTGTGTACACTAAATGTTTAAAGAAACTTTCATATATTTATATTAACGTAGGATAAATGAAGCTAATATCGCCACCAATTCGGAATATTTGACATAATTAATTCATTTTCAGCAGCACAGAAAAAAGTAGGTAGTACATCAATTATGTAATACCTTGTGTTAAAATCACACCTGCTTAAATTGTTACATTAGAAACCACGTACAGCTTATTAAAGTTTTTGTTACATTAGATAAACTGGCGTTATTGCAAGCACCTGAAAGTCGCGATGATTCTAGGGGCTTAAGTTATGTTCTTGTAACTGTAAGTGAATAAAATTTGTAGTAGCGAACTGAGCTCTAGTTTTATCTGTATTTCTGTGTATCTTACTCGAGAACTTTAATTTTGAAGTTACTCAATAAATAGTGTAAAAAGTCGCGAATTTACTGTAGGCTACGTAGCTCAGTTACAGCCATAGGCTATCAGTGAGACGACCGGGACTCCATCCCTAGAAAAAAAGCAGTTTACTTACTTCCTATACCAACAACACCATTAGTGGATATACTCCATTCCATGACCAAAAATGAAAGAAAAAATGGAAACATTATAGGTAAAACGGAAATGATTGCTATTTAATATTTTATTGAAATCACAGGTGAAACTTCGTACATTTAAATACGACTCCTCAGAGAAAAAACAATATATGCGCATGTTTTATCAACATGTATAATGTCCCTTTTCATACATTTATGTTTTAACAACATTTGGTCATCTCGAGGTTTGTCAACACATAATTTTGTGCATGATCAAAAATGTTAATAAACTTCGTCAGTAGGTTAATAAACTTAGGATCAACATGTGCACGTACAACATTGTATAACAACATGGTCTATCGCGGAATGACCAGCACTAGCCTTTGCATATGAAATATCATTTACACTCTACTAAATGCACTATTCTCTCTCTCTCTCTCTCTCCCTTTCTCTGTCTGTCTGCCTGTCTTTCACTCTGTCTGTCTTTCTCTCCTGTGTGGAAATTCACATTTCTTTTAACGATATTTCTCAACTGACGTTTACAACGATAAACAGAGTGACGAGCGAGGATTATCGCGATCTTGAGACAATCTTCGTCAATATCTACACGCACAAAAAACTGACTGGTGTGGATTCACCATTAGTCTCTGTCATTTGTATGTTGCATATACGAAAAACGTGGTAAACTGATTGAAAGGAAGAACAGGTACATAATTGCTTGAAGACTTGCCATAATTCATGTATGAATTGATCCAGTCCATGTATACAAAACCAACAAACATATTCAAAAAAAAATATTATTTCATTTTCATATTTTTATCACTGCAGTAATAAATGTTTAAAACAGATCAATTATATATATTATCACGTTAAGGCCAGAGGACAGGGATAGATTTCACAAAGGATAACATGACAATAAAAATACACGTTCAGCTAAATAGATGAGTTGTCTTCCCTTTTCTATTTTCACAATGCATCGGATCGTTCATTCATACAGGACTGCTGCTAATAAAATTACAAAATTCAATACCAGTAATGACGAATATGTTAATCAATACGTCACAGGGGTGTCATTTCTCGTAAATAACTATTTCTGTTAAAATTTAATTAGTCATTGTTCATTTTTCCATTTGTATTATTAAGTTTTCTGGATGATTATTTAGGGGATTTGAACACTTTATTTATACTCAATCTGTAAGAGAAGAGAAAGAGAAACATCTTTATATTATTCGATACTCCTTATATCAAGGATATCATTATTATTGCTGCTTATTCTCAGCACATACAGAAGTACGTGTTACAATTAAAGATAAAGTTACTTTATTGGCACAAATTGTTACGTTTTCAACAAAACATATTCATCAAATCGTATCTGTCAGTAAGTGAAGTTCTGGTGTAATGGAAAAAGAAATACCACTGATATAATTACCTTATGATTCTAATATTTCTCGACACAAATGCCGCTGATGAGATTTGGGCAATTCTACCAAAGGACTAGTTTAATTCAATAAGATTAAAATGGAAATTACTTTTGGAACTACTGAAGAAAGAAATGCAATTATGATTGATTCCATATTTATGTTAGATGATGACATGCTAGATGGTAAAAATCTCACACAAAGTCCATTTAGATAACTAAATCTTGTACATATTGGAAGTGAGGTTTTAATATATGTGCTTCTGTGTTAATTTTAACCACCCTTATATTAAATTGGCGCGAATGAAATGTCCATCTCATGTGCTTCATGTTCAGAGGCAAATGAAATTAAAACTACATTATCTGGTTAATCAAAGTAATCGCCGTCTGCACCCACACACTATTGACATCGCTCAGTCAACGATTGGATTCCGTGGCGAAAGAAGATTAGAGTCTGCGATGCGAAGAAATCCTCAGCTGCATGTTGCACCGCCCGATCATCAGGGAGGGTCTTCCTTGCTAAGGAATGGTCGGTATGCCGGAAGAGGTGGTAGTCAGTGGGAAAGAGATCGGCGGGCAGAATACGGCGGGTGAGGAAGGGTTTCATACGGCAAGTCACCGTTCTTTGCGCGACATGTGAGAAGACATTGTCATACAACATGAGGACGCCTTGTCTGTTGACCATTGCTGAATGCTTGCGAACAAGTTAGGGGTGCATTTCATAGCGTTCAGCACTGTAACGATATGCAGTGATAGTTTCAGCTCGCCAGAGAGAAATACATGATGGATCACCACTATAGATCATCATACCATTAACAACAACTTCCGTGGGTGGAGAGGTGGTTTAGTACACTGTCCTGGACGTTGATCACGATCTAACCATCGTCCAGATAGTTTATGATTGTCATAGCAGATCCATGTTTCATCTGCAGTGACAATTCGATGCAGGAAACCTTGCTGCTTATTTCTTACACTCAAAGAACTGCTCATCTCCAGACGGCGATTCTTATTGGCCGGTGTCAACTCATGAGTCCAACATTTTTACTTTACCAATCGCATGGAGCCGCAGACTGACAGCGGTATAGTATATGCATGTCTGGAATTGCACGAACACTTTCTCAAGGTCTTACTGAGCAGCTCATCCGAACATCTTGTTGGTCGGTGCCCACGGGGTTCATTGTGCAATGTTGTGTCACTGGAACAACAAACCAACGAAGAATGGTGCGTTCATTCGCCATTGCTGTACCAAATGCACTGATAATGTTTTGCTGCGGCTTGCTGTGAAGAATGCCACAATTTGAATTCACAAAGGAAAACAACTCGTAAAATAAACGAGTCAGGTTATGCATTTTTCATGGTTTGACCCTGTTCAACAACAAACTATCTCCTAACTGTCTGGGTACTCCAGCTGTTTGCTGGACTTGCACAGAGTCTGTGACGTTAGACGCGTGACCTTAGTCGTTCCCTGTATTGTGCTTTTTAGGTTCGTTTCCCACCAGACGTCAAACGGACATTTAATTCACACCAACCATATATATTAATGAAACTATAATTGCATTCTGTAGTGTATTTTTTTTTCTCTTCACTAGAACTGAAAGTACCTTATCGGTTTAGAAGTTTATAATGTGAAAATTATATGCCTTAATATTATTATTTTATGTACGTACTATTGCTATTTTCATGCGTATTGTATTTATTGAGTTCCTCAACGTTTCATTTTCGTTTTAGAGAAATGTTTGTATAAGCTGTGCTCATGAGTTCAAAAAATATTCAACATACTTTGTATATATTTTCTTACACACAAGAATTTCATGTTCTCCTGGTTTCTAAAATTTCACGATCCTTTAATCTAATTTTTTAACTAATGCATTGTCTCGTCACATCATAGTTTTCCTCCTCACACTTTATCACATACTCATAGTGCTCATTAGCGAATATTACATTTTTTAAATATATTGTTACATGTTTTTAGTGTGTGAACCTGTTTCATGTTTCCACAGAAACATTTGAATGTTTCATTTTTTTATATATATTGTTAACTGAAACTAATAGTCTTATGTGTAGAAGCCATGGTTACCAATTATGTTGGACGATAAGATTTCTATTCAAATATAAACTAAACAAAGATATATTAAATTATGTTTTAATGAAAATACTTTTTAAACAACTATTTCCTGGATAAAAATCACTATCATTTTAATAAAACATGAAAAGAGTCAAAAGAAATACATCACACAATATTAAATTCTCAATGATACCAAAAACTAAATTAATGACCCACATTTTACACATATTTCGGAATACAAACAAAAATAAAATTACACATTTATGACTGCATATATTTTTATACATTAACAGTGCAGTACACGGGTTGTGCCTGAAAAGCACGCAGCAAGCAGAATAACTATATTTTTATGTTTTTTTTCAATAGATGGCATATAGATACTATTGTGTCATTCAGTGTACTTTTCTTTGCGGTTGCAGAGAGTCAATTGTTCATATTTGCATAGTTAGTGATTGAGTTGTCTGTGAGCGGGAAGGTATTGTTTTGTTGTGTGCCTGTCAGGCACTACCCGTCTACTCGCGTAGCATAGAAATCATTGACTGAAAATTACGTTGGTACAATCGCAATTCGTGTTTTCAAGGAAATTGACTCTAGAAGAAACGAGAAATTTGAACACCTGTCGGGAATTTGATTTTTCGGGCGATGATTCGGACGCTTATCCCACTTTTCAGTTTACCAGTTCTCATAGCAGTGATAGTGAACTTAAAAGTGTGGAAGGAGTTAGCAATCTTTGTAGCAGTGGAACGAAAAAACATCACCTCTTGCACAAGCACAATTGGCACTTTTCTATGAGGGAAGAACAAAGGTAACCAAATGACGTAGTGAATGTACCGCTCTGAATGTCAGAACTCGAAACCATAACATTGTGTCAAAATTACCGGGTGTAGTTGGACATGCAGAGAATGCACAAACAATAGGAGATTGTTGGTTCTTGTTGTGCGCAGAATATGTACTTAGATGGCCACTGGGTTTGTTCTATGCACTAATGAACATTGCTGGAATAAACGCGTATATTGTGTTTCGATCAAATACTAATCAAGAGAACCCTATATCAAGTAGGCAGTTTCTCAAGAACTTAGGACTAACCTTACATGCATCGCTCCACTTTTGCTGGCCAGAAATCTATTGACCATTAATAGATAACATACCCAATATCAGATATTTGTACATAAATATCTAAGTTTCATTCCTGTAAACACAGTAAAAAGCTTACATTTTCTTGAAAATATGCGTTGTCGTTTATGTGGTTCTGAATATTCTCTATTTGTAGATATTTAACGATTTTTCTGTAGAACTAATGGGGGTACCACTGAACTAATAGCACCCATGTTGCGCACACCTAAACAGATACATTTAGCAAATGCTGACGAAAATTAGAAGACGTCATAGTGTACAATTCTGCTATCAAAAATTTCAATCCCTATAAATAAAACCCTTAAGAAAATTGAATATTATCATTCCATTAACATTTTTTTTATATTATTTGATGCTACAGTGTAATTCTTTGCCAAGAAATTAATAACTCAGAAATCCAATATAATTTCCCTTGTCTTCAATGTTTACTAAATATTTTAAGGATATCCGATGCTACTGGAAATTTCCATAACAGACTGGAAGAACTGTGAGGAACAGTATGCTTTAATGCATATTGCAATCCTGTATGATAAATATGATTTCCATTGTTGTTATTATGTGTTGATTAAGCATTTAGGACATTGCACAATAGACTATAAAACACCTGAAAAGACATATAATACATAATTCGCTGCGTCAAAGAAATAATGAAAACTTAAAAGACTTGTATATTGATACAGAACCAGGAAGATAATTAAGAATAATCTTTACACAATTCATAATGTGGATGAAAAATGTCAATTGGACTGAGACATATATATATAATTGCAATTTTTGAATGTTAATTGAAAATAATTTTTAAAATAAAATTTGTAGTAAACAAGAGGAATGAAGAAACAAATAAAAGAACATCATAGAGAGTAAGTGTATGGATAAATAATAATATACATTTATATTGATATTAGTAAGATTTTACGGACATAGAATGAATGAATGCCGTTTCTGATACGTTAAAAAGACTCCAAACTCTTAACCAAATTTGTATATTCATATATTACAAAAATTGATACCAATAACTTAGGTAACATTAACAGTACGGATATTGGTATTAAATATCTCTGTCGTATTGGAGAAAATTTCAGATGCAGAGAACGGAGAAAATAGTATTGGATTAACTTTGAAAAACAACCTATAGTGAAGATGTTGGCATGACATCCAAGAACAAAACAAACACGCATCGATAAAAATAAGTGAATTTAGGAAATAGCTTCAAAAGCAGACGTTAGGAAACAATGGCAAAAGAATTCGACGATCATACAGCGCAATCTACATCCGGAAAATAACTGACTATAAATAATAGTATTGATATTCAAAACTATAATATGAGCACAATATGTTTCTACAAATAAGAAATTTCGAACTGATCTGACCGGGTGAAGATTAAAGATTATCATAATTGTGTCCGTGGAATTTGCAATGCTGAGAACAAAAAAATCTTATAAATATTCAGTCTTTTAGGATGCTGATAATTAAGATATATTGGTAAAAAAAAACGCTTTAATTAAGAAATAGTACTTTTTATAATGCTCTTTCTATGTGCATACTTTTCGTATAAACATAAACAAAACAAGAAAGAAACTAACGTAATAAAATGCAACAAATGTAGACGCCAATGTAAGAGCGACTTTGTCTGTTAGTGTATCTTTAAATTATATGTTTATTTTACACGAAGATCAGTGCAGACTATTAACATACATGATAAACAGGGGAAGGACAAAGAATCTTTGTCAAATATGGCCTGCACTTTCATACTGTTAACAAAAGTACAACAGATGTAAAGTTATGATAGGATTACATAATTGTTACAAGTCTTAATGTATGAAACCTTGCCAAAATTTCCCCATTTTATGGTGTACATAGTGATTCTTGCTTGGCAATTACAGTAACACGAATGTGAAAAATGTTAAATAACTATTTGCAGAAGGTAACCAAAGAAAAGAAGGCGTAGAAAGTTACATTAGCTGTAGACAGCTAATGTAAATTTAACGTGGATTTACTTTTTCTACTCAGGAGTTATTTCAAGCCAACTTTGCCAAAAAATCGTAGGTTCTATCATTTGAAGCTCACCAGCTTATTTAAAACGTCAATAACAATTTGGTGAATCTACCAAACAGGCTTAGTGATGAACCTGTGTTACCAAGCGCTTACTATAGCTCACTATTCTTTTAATCATCAGATCATTTAAATCTTCCAAAATAAATCTTTGCATGCATATATTTAAGCACAACATGAGATATCATTTTCTAAAAAGTAAATTTATTAAACTTTTATTTAGAGATTTCACTCGTAATATAGGTATACTCACCTAGTTCAAGTCCTTAGTGGTTTGTTCATTCCTGAAAATATAAAAGGAAACACATAAATACTTTAATAGTTTACTCAGATTTGGATATAAACTGATACATGCTAAAATGTACGTAAGCCAAGTTATTTTAAAAAACGCAAACGTGTTTACTATATTGAACTCGACAAAATTAATAGTATTATATAGATTAATGTTTTATCAATCTTCTGCTACGATGCGAGAAATTAAATACATTATTTTACATACATTAAATCCATTGGATAAGATGAAAACCTGATAATTCTTTACATAAAGTACAGAAAATCAGAATGATAAGTTTTCAGTAAATTTTAACTACATTGTACAGAAATCTTGTTAATTTAGCGGCTACAATCACAGGCTTGTTTTACAAACGCCTTTCCCTTTAAACTTCAACGATGTATTTTCTAACATCGAAAAGCTTTCGATATTCACAGAAAAGTTAAATCACGTTTCATTTTTTAAAATTATGTTGATGAATTTTTACTTATTAAAATGTAGCTGACCCTTTCAAGATCACGTTTGCATGTATTCAAGTACAGTAGGACTGAAATGGCTCTCGAGAAGAATGAATTCAATGATATAATTCTAATATATGGTATCACGTAACATGTACCTTCCAAAAAATATTCTTTATATTTCATTCTCTCATGCAATCTCTTTAATTTACTAACTGTATACTAGGGAGTTAAGAGGAAGCTCGTTATGGTTGGTTTTGAAATGTAATATATATTCTTTGTTTACCTTTTACAATTATGTACGATATCTTTTACAACTCTGCATGTCAGAATAGAAAATGGGTGTCCTTGGTTATTATGTACTTTGTAATTTTTTTGAAAGAAAATATCGCAAGTGAAGAAATGAATAAATTCGCTCGTAAGTTGTTTTAATTGGTTCGAAAAATAGACCGTAAATCAATTCAAATTCAGCATTCTATATAGAATAAACTGTTTTCACTTAACGGAACTGAGGAAATCCTAAGGAATGTTAGACGAATGGAAGAACTGATCGCTATTTATTTCTGATTTTATATTTTTATAGTAAAGATACTGGCCTAATAAAGATGTATGGAATGCACTTTATCTGTTAGATTAGTTATTCACTGACAAACAAGTATACGTACAACATAGGCTTACAAGTCTAATATGACCTGCCAAATCTAAAGAGAAAAAGAATCTTAATAAAAAAAAATATCCTAAAGTTACAAATACAACTCGGAAAAAAAATGTATATCACATGTGTTCAAAGAGTAATTTACAAAAAATATATAATAAATTAAACAACGAGTTACTTTTTGACATATCCTGCTTGTGAATAAACCCACATGAATACTTCCGCTGATAATGTATGCATTAACCTAACTCGTCTGTGAATTGGAAGCTCGCCAGGGGGCTCTGTTCGATTACAAGTAGGGGAGAAGACCCTTCATGACGGCATCTCCATTCTAACTGCGAGTGAGAGTGCAGAAGGAAAACACAGAGTAGGGTACAGAGAGAGAGAGAGAGAGAGAGAGAGAAAGCGTGGGGAGAGAGAGATATGAGTGGAATCCAGGGAGAGAAAATTGTATTTGCATTCCAAATCACCATATGTTTGCTCATATCTGTATTAGATTCGAGTTCGTCCATGATCTCTAGTTTTGTTTGTCATAAAGATTATGAACATTATTTCTCCAGGAACGTACATATAAGTGTTTGAATTTCCTCTCACGTTGGAACACTTAGACCTTCTCCCTGCTTATTGACTGAAGTGTAGCAAATCTATCGGCTCTTACTAGCTGTGAATAGAACATAGTGGGTTCTTTACTCTTAAAACAGTTCAGTGTTAAGTAATTTCATGCGCTTAGTGCTAATTTATTTAACGAAAATAATAGTGTTAAAAATTGAATCGCTCATTTCAACAATGTTGTAAATAACAAATCTAAATTCTATACGAGACGGTATAACATCAGGCATACTGTTTTATTTTACATCATTTGTTTTTCAACACACATTTCATAGTACAGAAATAACTGACATCTCTAGCCAAAAATCTGAATGTAATACCAATACCATATTATCTATTTTCAACAAAGGATTTTCCGTAATTACATCATTGTTGACAGAAAATGTTGGTTACAACATTGTTTAGGTGAACAATTATATTTGTTAAAATGATATATTATCATTACACATGCTTGTAAACCCGTATCGTGATAGAAATATACAATACGTTTACGAAAATTCCGTGGAAGGAAAAAAATTTGCAAAGAATAATATTTCTTTAAATCAAATTGTAAAATAAAGAGGAATCTAAATTAACAAAATCAAAATCTTTTTTTTTTCCTATAGTTGTGAGCTCTGTGAATGAAGTGTCAACTGTCTAATATATCCGAACAAAAACACCAGAGGTGCAAAAAGTGGAGCCAAGTTCTTTAGCCCTAAAAAGGTGTGAAATGGGAGACGGATAAGCCAAGTTCCTTGGTGACAACATGTAACAGGAACAAAGGAACTTGGCGCGAGCTGGCAACAGCCTTAAGGTTGGTGGCGGTGGACGTAGTGGGTTTTAGGATCATCACCACCCTTATAGCTTGAGGATCATGAACCTTGCCACTTCGCGCCAAGTTCCTTTGTTCCTGTTACATGTTGTCACCAAGGAACTTGGCTTATCCGTCTCCCATTTCACACCTTTTTAGGGCTAAAGAACTTGGCTCCACTTTTTGCACCTCTGGTGTTTTTGTTCGGATTTCACAGTTTTTTGTAAGTGTATAATATATATACTCGCTCTCTCGGCCTCGTTTAGATCCTCGCCCCCCGTAGCTGGCTGCGGCCTTAACTTCGAGTTTTTGGGTACTTACGCCCCTTTATCGTAACCACTCTCCAGGACACTGTGCTTCCATGTTGCAGATTTTTTCCCATACCCACCACCCGTGGGAATGAAATATTTATTGAAACATAGGGAAGCTTTGCCATATTTATTGTAACCTACTTGTGATGATACAGCAAATTTGCTTCCTGCTGGCGGCCCTAAAATCCACCACCACCAACCCTAAGGCTCGAACATCATCTGGTGTTTTGCTCGGATTTCACAGCTTTTTATACGTGTATATATATACTGGGTTCGCCTCGCTGGGTGTGCTGCCCCAGAATTCCGTGTGCGCCCCAACTTCAAATTTTTAGGGTTACGCCCCCTTTATTGTGATCAGACTTTCTGGGGACAGCGCCCCATGCTGTGCAGACTTTTTCCCATATCGCCTCGGGGGCTGCACGCTCATAGCGGTGGTTTGATCCATTTATTGAAACATTTTCGTGATGGTACACCTTCATACCAAATTTCGTTTCTCTAGCTTCAGTGGTTTGGAAAATGGTATTTGGGCGGCTATGTTGAATTAAAGAAAGCGATTTTTAAAAAGTGTTCTTACATTGCCGTTACCTACTTGTGATGGTACACCTTCATACCAGATTTCGTTTCTATAGCTCGAATGGTGTGGAAAAAGTTTTTGTGCGGCCATTTTGATCCAAGTTAACAACTTTTTCAAAATTGTAAATTATTCCTAAACTACTCTTGTTAATAGACCTTTATGCCAAATTTCGTATCTCTAGTTCAAACGGTCTGGAAAATGGATTATGAAGTCAGCCATTTTGGATTCAAAATGATGTCTTTGCAGATATTTTGTAATCTACTAGTGATGATATACCGTCATACTTCGAAATTTCATATTTCAATTTTTAACATCTTTTTTCTTACAGAACCTCAAAATCGCTGATTTCGCAATAAACTCTTCTTCCTGTATAACATGCTGACGTTTTGTGACACGTGGAACTCGGCTGCATGCACTGTCGTACGTGTTGATACTCCCTTCGATTCGCTCGTGTCGCTGCGCCAAGAATCCCACGGCAGGCCGCGCATCGAACTTGAGGATTTTGGAGGAACTGCGTCTTTTTATCATAATCAGATTCTGCAGTGCACTGCGCCACATGATGCAGATATTCCCTCATACTCCAGAGCGCTACGTCCGAATGGGGAAACGTCCACATTCTGCCTGTATAACATGCTCCTGGCAATGCTAACGTTTATGACGAGTAAAACTTGGTGGGACACGCAGGAGTATTGGAAGTTGGCACGAAAAATTGGGTTCATCCATATTCCATTTCACCACTTTTTAAGGTTGAAGGAGTTGACTGGACAGTTTGCACCCCTGGTGCTTTTGCTCGTATTTCGCAGCTCTTTACACTTGTGTAATGTATATACTCGCTTCGCCTCATTGGGGCGCTGCCCCCAGAATTCCAAGATGGCCTTGCTGGGGCGCTGCCCCCAGAATTCCAAGATGGCCTCGCTGGGGCGCACCCCTTTATTGCAATCAGGCTCCAGCTGGGAACTGTAACCTAGTAGGGGAGACGAGCCGAATTTATTCTAACCTACTCGTAATGGTACACCTTCATACCTTTCTCTAGCTTTAGTCGTTATAAAGTGGGGCTTAGGCGGGCATTTTGGATAAAAAATGGACACATTCTTAACGTTTTCTTATATTTTCGTGACATACTCGTGATGATACACTGTCATACCAAATTTCATTTCTCTATCTCAAACGATGTGAAAAATGGTATTTCACCTGCCATTTTGAATCAAAGATGGTGAATTTTTTTAAACCTTGTTATGTTTTCCTAAACTACTCTTGATAATACATCATTATGCCAAATTTCGTATCTCTGGCTCAAGCAGTTGGAAAATGGATTTATGACACCCGCCAATTTGGATCCAAGATGGCGTCTTTAGAGATATTTTGTAATATTTTCATAATCTACAAATAATGTTGTACTGTCAAACTAAATTTCATTATTCTAGCGGCAGCCGTTTAGGCTGTGTATTCTTTAAAAGTTTAGGGTTGGCGGCCATTTTGAATCCAAAATGGCGACTTTTTCAATTTTTTAAAAAGTTTTCTTAATTTGCTGCCAATGATGTAGTTTCATACCAAATTTCACTGTTCTATCTTTAGCCGTTTAGGCTGTGTATTCTTTGAAATTTTAGGTTTGGCGGCCATTTTGAATCCAAGATGGCGACCTTTTCAAAATGTCGGAATTTTTCCTGTATCTACTTATCATCCTCTACCTTCATACCAAATTTCATGTTTCTAGCTTACTCCAAACACCCTAAACAATATGATGAGTGAGTCAGTCAGTCAGTGAGTGAGTGAGTGAGTGAGTGAGTCAGTTAGCCTAAAATGTGCAATTTCAGGGGTCCACAACTAGAACATAGTTTGAGATACGAATATGAAATTTTGTACATCTGCACATATTTACCAAATCTCCTTAACGGCAAAAGCTCATATTCCTATCTTTAACATCTTTTTTCTTACGGGGCCCCCAAATCGTCGATTTTGCCATAAACTCTTGTTCCTGTATAACATGCTTCTGGCAGTGCTAACGTTTTCTGGCGTGAAGAACTTGGCTCATGCACTGCCGTGCATGTTGATTTGTACATTGCACTTCGTGACTGTTGTGTTATGGGCAAATATTAATATTGTATACAAGCCTATTAAGAAAACCAACTAGTTTCGTTTAGATTTTGTTTTCTTTTACATTCTCTTCGAAATTAAATGTCGGACGGACAAGAAATAATTCCGGTTGGGCAATGTGTACTTTTAGTAATATAAATTTGCAGAACCGGTGGCGGTGCTGAAGCTAGTAAATATTACGTGACATATTTATTAACAAATGAAAAATCGAAGTTAATTTACTGGCTACTGTAGGAACAACGTAATATGTTTGAATTGAAATAGTTTGCTAGGTACCTAGATTCCTGTTTTTGTCCCTATAATGTTTTCTTTTCAAAATTATTATATGTTGAAATACGCTACAAATATTGTTCTTGTAAAATAATCTTTATATTCATTACGATCGATTGAAGTACTAGAACAATAAGTGGAATTCTCATCATTGTATAAACATAAACAAGTATAGTAAACTAACCTAATCAAACCTAAGCTTGAAGCTTTGTCAGAGTTAGACTCATTGGTTGCACGTAATAAGTGAATCGGAAAGTTGTACTTCGATTATTGAGATATATGTGTTATGGCCTATGCATTATTAGGAAAGTTAAAGGAGCGTTTTTGGAGTTTCACAAGGTGAACGCTAGATGTCTGTACTTTTGGTACCTGAAAAGTGAAGTGAGTAACTTTTGTATTTGAAAGGAATTTATTGTTTTTTAATGTTTGTTAATGACAGACGAATAAAGAAGACTAATTAGTGTTACGGAAGAAACGAAGAACTAATAAGAACAAGAGATTCTATATTATAAAAATGTATGTGCACCAGTAATTTGTAAAGACCGGAAATGTAAATAATGAATGGCGGGAACTTCAAACTAGAGGTGTAATTTATATAGTTAAATGTTTTGTGTTTAACCCTCTGAATAAATACCTTTCTTTTGACGCCATAGACGTTTGATTATAGTTAGACGTTTTGGAGCATTTGTTTGTGGTTGCGGTGGCTGCTTTAAGCGTCGTGCAATTACTTACGAATACCTCTAAAAACTATAGTTAACGTAGCCCCACTACGGTGTAGCTTTGGGGCATGTTTTTTAGATAGTGATTGGTTATTCTACAACCTCGAAGGTAACCTATTTGACGACCCTGAAGATTAGCCGGAGCAAACCAAGAAGACAGAAAGGTCTCGTTACAGTAAAGATAAAAAAGCTGCCGCACAGCAGCAACAAGAGGACTATATAGAGACCACGATGAAGATATTGATTATTGTAAAAAGAGTAAGACATAAGGTCTTATTACATATGTTTGAAGTCTTTGTGTTGTGTCTAATACAGAAACTAAACTGGGAGGTGCGGCATCCACTTAAAGTCCAAAACTTGTCAAACGATTGTATTACTTTGAAGAATATGGTTACAGGGCCTCTAGAGCGCATCGTAATAGCCGTATGTCTTCGTTTCGTCAGCACAGTGTGCTGTTTCTTTATTTAAGTAGTTCCCTAAGTGTCCTCACGGTGCTGCTCTAACACCTTAATTTTATGATTACAATACGAATCAAACTCGACACCGATAGAACTTAAGGTGCACGCACTACCAATTTGACCTCGCAGATCACACAATTGACACACCATCAATTTGTGTAACAGCTAGCAGCGTATTTTATTTTACTTCATTTTGCTGTCAATATGTCCTAACGAATGGAAATTATTTGTTTTTCATTTACACAGCCAAAGAATTTATATGAGATTCAATTACGTTTATATTTAAAACGTGCTAAAGCATTCCTCGGCTACATAGTTTCAATAATAAAACCAGCCATTTTGGTTGCTCCATTAAAATTATCAAGATTACAAGAAGAATATCGTTTATCTAACTACAAGTTAGAATCTTGATAGCTCTTATTTAGTTTCTTTGTTCACAGAGTTACACAATACAACTCCTCTCTCCTTTTTATACTTGGAAGCAACCATTCTAACACAAGTGAACTGGAGATAAGCGTCCTCCATGGAGGAGGACGCTTGAGACCCATAAAGAGCAAAGGGAAGAACCACTACTTTCCTTTGTTCTATTTCGAATTAACCTCAGCATTATGTTCGCTAAAGTGGAGGTTTCCTCTTGATTCTGCTTTGTATAATTTAATTTTATTAAAAATAGTATTCACAAAGTAAAGAACAAGTCACGTTACAAAGAAACAACGGTAAACACCAATTTGTTTTGTGCGTTACCAGTCTCTTTTTTAGATTTCTGTGTGTTTTCCTCTCAAGCATGAAATTGGTGGCAATTCGCAGCGAACGATTTGAGGAAAATCTTCTGCATGTTATACGGGTACAAAGCTGAGGAGAAGAATTTTACTTACCGCTTTCAATATACGAGTACAATAGGAGCAGAATGTAATTGAATATACAGTATTTACTTAACAGACGCATACCAAAAGCGAGAGTGTGAACCGGACCCCTGCTTTTTTTGTTATTAATTTATGTACCTTCAGAGTTATGATCTGAAATTGCGTCTGGAACTCTCAACCTGATGGGTGAGCCGGGTGAATAAAAACGAGTAAATGCTATGACCTGCCTATTTTTAAGTAAATACTTGGGATTAAGTGAAATAAAAGACAGTATACTTTCCACCACGCGTAAATACTTGTACTTTCTAAGTAAATGTTTCTGTGGAAAGTAAATGCTCGGAACTTAGAAGCAATTACTAAAATAAAGGTGAATAAAAATAACTTGTAAGTAAACTCTTATTCACCTGATAGGCGAGAGATTACTTTACTCGCTAGGAGACTCTATCGACTATTTGCTTCCTTTTATTCACAGCTTTCCAACTTCATCATAAGCGTGATAATTTTAAAAGTGATGTCTTCTACTCTGTGGTCTAATACCCAAACCCTGTGGTGAAATCAGTAAATGTCTCGCATTTCAGATTGGTATCGGCTGTCATTTGGTGTGCATGTTCGGAAGGGGAAGCACGTGGGTTCGAACCCCGTTGCCGACAATCGTGACTGAATTTTTTCAGAGTGTGTACCATTTTCACCAGACAAATATCAGGGTAGTACCTTACTAAACCATGCCCCTTAGCTTCTCAACTCTGCTGCTGAAAGAAAGAGTGATCGCTAAGAGAAGCCATCCTTCAGACGTGACCCCAAAATATTCTGGTGCAGCCAATAAAAGAGATTTCAAGTGAATTCAATTTAATCTGTAATATCATGGCAAGACATTAATTTTCCTTAACTCAAAAGCTTGTGAACTAACAAGTCATTTAAGAGTTCCTTCGATTCTCTCTGAAGAAAAGAACAACACTGAATTTTTTGTGAGAAATCGTAATTGCAAATTTTCAATATTCTGTAAAGAAGGTCATAATTATGCACAATTGGTAAGCAAGGCTATATACTGAAATGCCAAAACTCGTAGGAAAACTCATAGGAAACTCTTTGTTAACAGAACCATGAGGGTTAGTCTCTCGTATTATTATTACTCTCTTTTTGATAAGGGCAGTTTAAAGCTCATTTTACGATCTGTAGTTGCCAATATCTGTTACCCTATTATACAATATAAGTAATAAATTTGACAATTTTATAGTTTAAAGATATAATACAGCTGTACAAACGTAATATATGTTTCCGAATCTAGTGTTTTGTAAGAAACCGAGCAAAATGCTTCAACTTCACTAACAGCGAAAAAGGTGAAACAATTTCTTACTACTAATGAGATTCTCCTCAAACTAAATAAACGCGGATGGTATCTAAAGATGGTGGGAGGATTCCAGCTAAAATTAGAGCATACTCTTGTGTTTTCTTTCGCTACATCTCAAGAACATAGATAGAGGTGATGTATTATTATGTTTTCTTTACTTCCTCTGTTTCAATCAATGACTCATAATCAGTTTTCTTTTTGAATATTCAAGTAAAGATATTTCTGAATGTAGTAGGTATAATGGCAGTTACATGAAAGAAACACCTGAACACTTTGTGAATCCTACTGAATTTATATACGAGAAAGCAAAAGGATCATTTTCAATATTGAAAAAGTGAGGCAATCATTCGAGGTGCCTGGTGAACTAGTAGGGCTTGCAGCATTGTTACCTGGATTACTATTAGAGCAGCGATTGAAGTGCTTGGTGGAATCGAGTTCATACCAGGAGTTTGTACGTAACCTTTACATTCTTCTATGAATTAATACTTCTAGAAAGCAATTTTGTACCTCAAAACTCAGAGCAAAAGCAAGCAATTTTGTACTTTTGCTCTGTGGGTACAACAATTTAAAAAAGATAGCATTTTGTGTAGCATTTACGTTTGAAAATGAATTTTCTATATGCAAATGAACGAATATAAACCTTATCATATAATTATAATAAGGTAATATTATATAATTATAAATGTACTATAAATGTTTGGAAAATCTGTATCTGCGACAAAATTTGTAAGAAGCTGAGAAAATAGAATATAAGCTCATCCCATAAATTTGACAGCTCGCGTTTTCAAAGTGATGATCAGCACATGATATTGCACACGAAATAGCTGATTTATGGCAAGTGGTATCGGATTCAGAGATGGACGAATAGTGTTGTTATATAATATACGTGTAGGTCGGTCCTGGAAAATGATTTGCAGAACAGACGTCATTAATTGGCATTAATTACTATTACGTAGTATACACATTTTATTTTTATTTTTCAAAAAATGGTTTTGAACAGTAGAACATCAATTAAATGTATTTAAAACTACAAGATTGTTCGCTTGTTTATCAACTCAATATTATTCAATTTTTACCTCCACTGAATAAACTTTTATCTGAAAGAATTATTCTTATATGGATTGAAAGTAAGAATTTTAGTTTGAGTGTACTCGATTCTATGCACATACACAGAACTAACTAACTAAATAGAATAAAATATTATTTGTATATAATGTATGAGTTGGATAAAAATTAAAAAAAAAATCTTTCGGAGTCTCAGTCACAGAATATTATAATGATATGAAAGTTATTATTTATTTATTTCAAAAATAGTTCACCATCCCACCCAACGCCAGTTTCAATCGAGTGGTAGATCTTGATCGACTGTTTAACTAACACAAGTATAGATTTTGTTTCTTAAATAAACTGATATCTTACTTTGAGTTTTGCATAAGAAACAAATCATTCACGACTCGATAAGCTATCGTAATCTGTCACTGATAACCGATACTTCCCTTTGAAGTACAAACAAGTCCTTCCAACCCTCAGCAAGATCCACACTCCACAAATAGGATTAGCTAAAAGTAACGAATAGTAGTGTCCGTGAAAAAAATATCTGGCGTTCTACTTTGATCTTATCAAGTGAAATTGTATATACGTGTATTTTTTACATAAATTAAATATAAATTTTGATGCGCTTCAAGAACATACACAAATTTCAATGTTTGCTTAAAGCATCATTTCTATATTAAACAAACTGTAACGCACCTGTGGTTCTTTACAAAGTGCGTTTCAACTCCAGGTATTTGCTGCATATGAGTAGATACGGACTTGAATTACAACCAAATCTGGATAACTGCATCATGTTAGCGAAGTTAGAGTGTGTTAGTGAAGAGATGTAATTTTTATTACATATTTAAATTGATTATTTCGATAAACAAATTACATTTTATAAAACAAACGCAATTGTAATGAATAATTTAAATGTTTGGCTTTAAAATATGTGTGCATGGAGACGTATTGGTACGTAGAAAAAGAGCTTTAAAATGTTCACTTTTCTTTTTACAGGGAAATGTGTAGTTAAATTTCAAATAGTTATTGTATTATTTGTTTTTTATTTTGAAGTCGAATGTCTCATAAACCAATAAAATCTCTAGGAGCATCTATTACATTCGAAATTTTGCTAGTAAGTATCTTGCCTTTGTAATTCTATGTTTTATACGATTGAAATTGCCACATAATCTTTGATTTGCCATTCTCAATATCCACCAGAAAGAAATTAAAAGCCCAGTTTGGAGTCCAAAATTTAACAGGAGAGTTCGTTTCTTGGCGGTAATAATAAAGAAAACAAGTAGCATACAAAGTAGTTTTAAATTACTCTGCTTTATACCTTGTTTGCAAATTTGTACGTTAATATTTAGCCTGTGTAAAGTTATTAAGCCTGTTAACGTCATGTTCAGTTTACACGATTCCAATCCAAATAATTCAGATGCATAATTAATGTGAATTTGGAGTCTGTGGGTTAGCAATTAACTTGTGAACCAGAGCATAGACGAGAACATATACACAGATTCTGTAGCTCTCTGTCTGTCTCTTTCACATACACAGAGATACAGCTACAGGGACAGAAACACAGATAACTTCATTGAATCTGCTCTGACGATCTCTGTATTGCTCTATGATGTACTGAATTAATACATGTAATTCACGAAAGTGGTGAGTAAGAGCTACATATTAAAAATATATCAGCAACATATTAGAGTTATTAACCCAGCCGCTTGTGTATAATATTAATAAAAAGCATTTAGCTAAGATTGCAACTGTCAAGAAATGTATAAAATTTTGATATTTAATAAGTATAATTAGAAGTAATTTCCAAATAACCTGATGGTATAGTTACACTATTAAAGTTTCTAATACTTTGCATTCATATTACGTGTAAAACACGCGTTTGCTTTTCAAATATGTTATTATATTTTTTATTACTTATAATTATATAGTCACATTTCCTAAGTGATTTGCTCAACTTTTGTGTAGCGCAACAAGTGAACATGTGCTATTTAATCGGATTCTGTTTGACTTAAAGACCTGAGCTAAAAACCAGCCTGGATACATTAGTGTCCAAAATTAAAGCAAAATTTGCACGAAGTGGTAAATAATTGTTTTAAAATGTCGTATTATATCTATGTATAGTCAAAAACATACGTATTTCTATCCGTTTTAATATAGAAAGACATAATTAATGGTAGAAACGAAGATTTGGCGCTATTATAGTAAGTGGCTGCAGTCCTAGGCTGTAAAATGACACCTATTAAAGTATACGAAGGTGTTGATTATCAGTGTTTCTCAAGGGCAGATGATACCAATGATACTGAACAGTTTAGAAATTTCAAAAACACGACTTTTAAATGACGCTTTTTCTGGAAGACCACTGGAAAACTTGAAGTTGCACAGGCAGAGACCAAAGTAGTCAGATAAATCAGAGTGAATTCCTCAGTGGTTAATTGTCCTTGGAGTTGATTGACGTTGAAGACACGTCCAGAAGACCAGTCAAGGGCACTCAAAAGTTATATTTGGAAGTTAAGATTGTTATATGCTTATAAAACCAGGGGCCACAATTGGAGTAACATCCGTGAACTGGCATCAGACCACGCTGCTGTAACAGGAAGAGAGATAACTCGGAAAACTGTGGATAGAAAGATGACTGTAAACAAGGTGACCGGTAGTTTGTGTGCCTTTGAACGTTGCTCAGAGATGGAATCGTCTACAATGTTGTCGAGATTACAGTCATTGGGCAGATGTAAATTGGACGTTCCAATTTTCCAGCAATGAGTCATGGTTTACTCTATAGTTTGATTCTCGACGGTGCATTATCTGGGGAGAGCAGGGAATATGATATAATCCTTCCAACATCATCGAACGTGATCAATACGGAAGTGGCGGGGTGATATTGTGGGCCAGCATTAGCTGACCTGAAAAACGCCTCTACGCGAAACAACAAGGGTGAATGGACAAGGCAAAACTGCTACCAGATATCTCGATCAGATCTTGATAGTACATTTGAGAGAGGTTTGGCAGCATGTGGCAGAAAATTTCTTCCTGATCGATGGCAATGCCCGCCCTCATAGAGCTGTGAGGTGGACGACTTTGTTTTGAAACTGTAACTATTTCCCTTTTAGAGTGGCCAGTGCATTAACCGGCCTTTAATCTAACTGAAGATGTTAGGGGAAACTTAGAAAGGAGAGTTGTTTCGCGATCACGGCCATCCAACTCATTTGATGCTTTCACAATAGCTCCTCATGAATAATGGGAGCTACTGCCACAAGATTTTCTTGCTGCAACTGTCCGTACTATGCAGTAGAATTGTCAGACTTGTATCGCTACTAGGGGTGACTATATACCCTATTAAGCTCCATTTTGGGAGTTTCTCACTTAATTTTGTTTTCTGATCTTATTATTATAATTCTGGCTTGTATCCGTTTGTGAAATTTCAAACACGATATTGTGTATTTTTAAAGTATAAATGTTGTTTCTTTGCAGTTTTGATTTCGTTGTATACCATACTCATGCATACCTTCCTGTTACACCAAGTGTTTCAAGAAATATATTACTTCTGTGGATATTGCTTCATTTTGCTTTAATTTTGGACACTAGTGTAGTAGTATATACCATTTTTTTTCTAACTCAGTTTTATATATTAAATGCCTAAATAGATGAAATTCAACCCTAAATTTAGGCTTTCGTACTGTACAATTATGTTTCTTTGTCTACAAAATTATTATAATGAGGTGGGCTATCAGTTATATTGTTTTCGGGCGCAAAGTGCGTTCATCTACATTAAATTGTGTATGCTGAATATGTCCACCCATGAGAAATTATCCCTTCATCGTTTTATGGGTATACGGTCAATTGATGAAAAATATAATGTAGTAACTACAGGTTGTTAAAAATAGACACATGTGTGTATGGTTATTATCGGATTATGTGATACACAAGAAATTCAACATTTCAACGCAAGTAAGCACAATGCCATTTGAAATACTGACAGGTTGATATGTTCCCATGGCTTTATTGCTCGATCTAACGCAAATTTCCTTGCAGCTGCGTTTTCTGTCTTTTTTTTGTGGCAGTACCAAGCGGCAGTAGCTCAGATGGTAGATATCGAGGTGTCCTGGGTTCGATTTCAGGGGCCGTCATCCTGACTGAAGATTTCTTCCTCCGTCACATTATGCAAATACCGGGATGGCACCTGCAAGTTAGGCCTTTTATTAACGACCTATTGAGGTAATAAAGACAAATTGAATTGAACTTTATTGAAGGTCTTTAGAAAACTTTGGCTCAGGTGGAATGAAAAAAAAAAGTGTTAATAAGTGGAAGAACCCCAAGAAAACCTTTATACACGGTGTTTGCCCACCACAAAGACCACATGGCACAAGGCGTAATCGAACCGGGAACTCCACGCACTTCTGTCAGGTCGAATAATAAAGCCATGGACACATGTCAATATATCCGTATTTAAAAATGGTATTTCATTGTGATTCCTTGGTTTGTAGCGTTGAGTTGCATCTGCATCTCATAACCCAATAATAGCCGTTTGAAAATGTATATGTTTTTTGATCACCCTGTATTAAGAAAATGCTTACTTCCAGCCTAGTTACTTCTGTTGCATGGAATTTTAAAAACGAGATAATAAAGCACGTAAAAAGTATGTTTCATATTCAACTTGTTATTGACATTTCTTGTTTCGTACCACTAGTAAGCTAACTCATTCAGTACGTCCTTCAGAGGGAAACGTAAAAAAGGGAATAATCATTAGCAACACTGTTTCAGTTACAGCATTTTGTTTGAAGAAGTAAAGCATTTCTGGCTATATTTTTTTCTCTTCTATGATATAACAATCTCAGTCACGCCTCTAACTTAATTAGTGGATTCACCAATATTTCATCCATGACGTTGTATACACAGTCCGAGTAGAAATAATTCATGCATTGAATGAACAAACAATATATCACTTGTACAGGATGTTTAAAAGATACTAGTCATAAAATGATAAGCGACTTCTTTAAAATGTATTGTTTAAAGAATTGTTAAAACATTCATAGATTTGGAGCTACAAAAACATTCATAGTTTTGGAGATATTAATTCGAAATTACTTATTTTCAAGTTTCTGTTTGTGGAACTGACCTTTAAATTTATGATCATTACTCTTTAACCACTCTTTTTGAGCATTTGTTTTTGTTTGAAACCATAGTGCTCTTACTGTTCTAAGGTTTATGAAAATAGTTTTTAAATAATTAAAGTAATTTCACTATAAATACCATTTGGCTGTATAAAACATCATTATTGATATGAAACATTACTTTCATTTATTATGTAAAATTCAATCAAGTCAAAGTGTCTCTCCTTTATTCATTAACTCGCATTTCGATCCAAGAAGTCTCATGGAGTCTCCACCATTTGTGTTTTGTGTTCTTCGAATGTGTTTGTGCACAAGAACGAAAGAGTACATGTGTATTCGTGAGGAGATATTCGTTTGGATGAGAACTCAAACGGGAGTGAAATGAGGGAGCGAGAGCTCTTGTGTTTCTCTGAACAAATCTTCAGGATTCTCCCTCCCGAGAACAGAATAAATTGAAGAGGTGTACTTGTTAATGCTCCTTGCTTACTACTTCCTGCTAGCCTTTGTCCTTTCTCCGTCTTCTGACAACTCAGTTGGAGACGTTATTCAACCAGTTGTGGTTTCCAGAGTTTCGATACGAACTAGTAGTGGATGAAGAGATACGGACGAGGAGGAGGAAAGGCGGGGTTGTGCAATGTTATACATGTGGATAGAAACTTCAAGTAAAACCAGTTTGCAGAAGCTATTTCACATTCTGGATAGGTAGTCCCTAAGGAGGACTAACATACGTCTAGAACTTTAGGAAACATCTGAGCGAATGTGGAATGAGTTTAGGGACTTCATGACAGTTTTCTTCTCCTAACGCAAACCGTACACACTAGTAGTCTTTCTTCGTCATCTTCTTCCTTCGACTCAGAAGTTTAGCGACACGTGTCAAGATCAAAATGAGTTCTAGCCCTTTCATTAGAATTCCAAACAGGCTGAAACCATTTGGAAACAACAGCAGGTATTGTATAGCAAAATCCAACTTCCTAGTATCGTTACATCTCAACCTTAATTGACCTTAAAGTTATTCCAAATCGTAATAAATATTTCTCAGGGCGCTCAAGGAAACAGCAATCTCAATCAATCTCTCTCTCTCTCTCTCTCT
>JAGDQP010012999.1:0-21060 GCA_022664845.1 Lepisma saccharinum | reverse complement strand
GAAATATGATTTAGCTACAACATAAATGTTTTTTTACCAAAATGAATATTCTGCTCTGCTCCTAAATTTATAATACAGCTTGTGATATTCTAAAATGCATATGCTTGTAAAGAAAGTGTAATATTATTCTACTCTAGTTTTATATCGGGGGTGCTTATCATTGTAATGACAGCACATCGTTGCAAAGTTTGGATTTTCATCTTTTCTCACTCCTATATACTTGGATAGCATGAAATTAGTCGAACCATAAACCCTGGTGGGTTTCAGAACTATCAGACGTTGCTGGCAAAATTAATTTATTCCTTTCACAAATCAAGTCATTTTGGACTGCTTTCATCTTGAATTTCGAAAACCAAAGAGTTGAACTTGCAGCCTTTGCCTCTTTAATAGTATACAGGGTATACCTGAATAAACGGTACACACATCGGAATGTGCTTATTTACTTTCAGAGATACAGGTGCTCAAAGTCATGGCGACACCGTCACAAATGACGTCATAACTCGACACACAATAAAGTAAATGGTGTCGGCTTAGCAAATCACACTGCTAGTAACCGATACATCAATTTAAACAATGTTTTTAATTAAGGGAGTGCCCCATAGACAGGTTTCGCATCGTGAAAATTTCATTGTCAAGGAATTACATTGTTTAATAGGGCAAGTATAGAAATCTCCTCTAAACAGTATTCCGAAATTATATTTTTAAGTTCAAGAAATGTGTTGGGTACTACTTGGATTGTGATTTGCTAAGCCTACACCACTTACGCCATTACATGTCGAGATATGACGTCATGTGTGACGATGCCGGAATGATTTTGACCGCCTGTAGCTTCGAAACTAATCAGATTTCCGAGTTTCTTCAAAGGAACTTTTTTTGTTGGTTTGGTAAATATGGAAGTATAGGAGTATGTACCATTATTTCAGGTACACTCTGTATACTATTAAGCAAGGCATAGGTTGACCTGAAGTTCAATTCTTTGGTTTTCGAAATTCACGATGACAGCAATCCAAAATGACTTGATTTGCAATACGAATAAATTAATTTTGCCACCAAGGGTTCGTAGTTCTGGAATCCACCAGGCTGTATGGTTCGGGTCATTAAGTGCGAGCTATCCAAGGTTAGGAGCGAGAAAAACAGCCTTTCCTTGTGGTACTTTTAAGCAATTCGCACTCAGGCTTTAACAGAATAAAATCTCAATGAAAACAGTTATGGAGAAAGAAATTTATTTCCGATTTTAGTTCAACGATGATTATGCATTTCGTATTTCATATTCGTTTAACACAAATTTTAAAATCGTATGACGTTAACACAATTTAACATGTAAAAGCTATTTCTTTACATTTCATAAGCATTATTATTCTGGTCTAAAGTTCATTGCTTCATAAAAGATAATGCGTTCTAAATATTTTCAATAGATCCATTGAACTAGCACCACTCTCAAGAGCAACGCTAACAGAATATTGAGAAAAGAACACAATAACACTTCAACTTGATCTAAATAATTATTTTCACTTTTCAACATACAATATATATCAATCATTCTGTCAAATACAATT
Organism: Lepisma saccharinum; assembly: GCA_022664845.1. Classification (NCBI taxonomy): domain Eukaryota; kingdom Metazoa; phylum Arthropoda; class Insecta; order Zygentoma; family Lepismatidae; genus Lepisma; species Lepisma saccharinum. Next base: position 19,504 of record JAGDQP010012999.1, on the reverse strand, counting down.
TACATTACATCATTGGGGTGATTATTCTAAGTGATAAACAACTGATCCAAATTAGTTATGTTCATCCATTATACAACGACTACAACTTATTTTACACGCCATTTGATTTATCTATTAATGTACTGAGTAAACATGTGTCTCTTTATCCAGTGAAAGAAAGCATGCTCTTAATTTGTTTCGTATTGCTCCAGCAACCTTAAGTCCAATTCCTACAACTCGTTATTCAAATATATATTAATAGATATTTGTAAACATTGTTCAACACTTGCATGGAATATCTGTCACATACTACTATGTAATGCGAACTTTAGCTATCATTAATCATATAATACCCATGAAAACATATCAAAACTAGCCACGGAAGTGTGAAATTTCTATAGTTGCAATATGTTTATATTTTATCTGAAGATGCTTCACAAAATTCGTTCACAATCAAATGTCAGCGTTTGTTTTTATCTTAACGTTGAATAGACAATTTATCAAAACCGATATTTCAGTTATAGTTATAGAGTAGGTGTGGTATACGCACTTACTAAAGTAAAAGTTATTCTTCAGATCTGCTCCAGTGATTTTTTGGGCAAAATTGTGAACCAAAACATCAATAACTGTACAACGCATTTTACTGCGTTTATTACTTACTTACTCTATGGCTTTCGAAACTCACAAGTTCATCGCCGTAGTTACAAACGTTCGCCATAGGATTATATCCTGGGCAACATCAAGCCAGTTTTCATCACAAACACCTCTCGAAGATCTATTCTAATATTGTCCTGGCAACGTCGTCTTGGTCTTCCAAAAGGTTTCTTTTCCTCCGGCTTTACAACCAAGATGGAATATAATCTTCGTTTATCTTCCATCCAAGCTACATGGCCTGTCCATCTTAGTCGTTGTGATTTCATTATTCTTATAACATCGGGTGAGTCGTACAGTCCGTGAAGTTCCTCATTATACAGTCTCCTCCATTCTACAGTCATCTAGTCATGTTTCGGACCTTATATCTTATTTTCAAACACTCGTAATGTATGTTCATGTCCAACTTTCGCAACCGTAAAATATTACCGGCAGAATAAACGTTCTGTATATTTTCAATTTCAACTTCCTTGATATTAATCGCGAGGCTAGGAGTTTCTGGACCGAATAGAAATATGCGTTGCCCGATACTAAATGACTTTTTATTTCTTCTGTTACCTCGCTTTTGCTTGTTACATATGTTCCCAAGTATTTACATTTGTTTATTTTGTCTATGTTCTTATTCTTAGTTGTTATGTACCTGTTTCCATTATTAACTGTATTTCAACTTGTTATGTATTTTGTTTTCTTTGTGTTTACCTGTAGACCTATTTCATCGCACGCTTCTACTAAGACATCGGTGTTACTTTGTAGCGCCTCTATATCTTCCGCTATTAAATCTACATAATCCCCGTACACAAACAGTTGATTCAAGCCATTCAACTTTACTCCCTTTTTGTCCTCTTTTATTTTTAAAATCGCATATTCTAAAACAAAGTTAAACAGCAATGGTGAGAAGGCATCACCTTGTTTCAATCCGTTGCGAATCTTGAAACTATCTGACATATTACTACATACTCGTACTCTACTTATGGGGTCACTGAGACACATTTTCACTAGTTAAACAAGTTTCTTCTGAATTCCAAATTGTAGCAGGATTGACTGTATTTTTTAGACTCCTAAAATCCAAAGTTTCCAGGATTTTATCATAGTCAATCAACGATAATTGTCGATTGGCTACATTTTCAGCCAATGAGGTATTAAGACCTGTTTTTTCTAGTTTTCAAACTGGAGCGTACATCAAACTGCCTTCTATTCCGTCTTCATTTCAGCGACGCTTCTCTTTTTCTTCTCAACTGACACCCATTTTTCTATTGAAGAACAAAAGGGAAGTCAGAAGAACTTCTGACAAGATGTGGCATAGCTTTTATGACGTTAAGATGTTCCCATACTACGTTCTTGTCAGTTCTTTCACTCCAACCATTGTTGAGAAACAATTGTTGCTGCACCCTTTAATGGTCTCTACTGGAAAATATCACATCAATCACTCATTCACATTGTTCTTACAAACAGAGAAAAACGGTCATTGTCTTGCCTTTCTTCCATACTACCATTCTCGGAGAGAGAGCCTTCATTTCGAGTCTCTTCCCTCACAGAGGCAACTTTCAGTACCAAAAACATTTCTGTGCATTATTAGTAGTTGATTTAAAAGATAGATGTCGGTATGCGTCCCTATAATATATGCTAAAAAGGTAAATATTTTCCGAAAAGTTTACAAGTGATTCTGTGTGAAACACTCAATGCTTTAAATGAAAATATATTTGTTAATTCTTTCCACGTGTGTTAACAACAATATAGTTTTATACATAACAACAATAGACCACTAACAGTGGGGATAACTGTATATTTCAAAGAATAGAAACAATAGTAGGGAATGCGAAAGCCGCGGAATAAACAGCAACTTACTATAATTATCAACACAAAACTGCAACTCTCACAGCAAATGCAAAATACTTCCTTATATTTCCTCAGATCACACGCGCTTACTTATTCAATGGAACTCATGTATGTGAAAAGCATATTATACCAAATCTATTCACAGAATCGCAATGTCATGAGTAATTACTAAGCTATGGTTACTTGCTTAATTACACTTCACAACATGTATTCAAAGTTGCATTAATTCAACATGTCCACAGTTATTACTAACTAAATTGTATGGGATATAATAGAGGCATACAATATCCCATATAGCACAGGCACATTCTAGGAATATGCTACGAATATCCCTCTGAGAACATTGGAATATCCCAAGGATATTCTCAGATATTCTTAGTACATGCGTAGAATATTTTACGAATATCTTAGTGTCCGGGATCAGCGCATATCCCGAGGATATTATTGGGGATATCCCAAGTATATTCTACGAATATGTGGAGAATAATGTTTCTTTGGGGATATTCTCAGAATATTCCACGAATCTCCCTGAAACTTCAATCTAGAATATTAGTTTAATATTCTAGGAATATCCTTAATTGACCCCAAATATTCTGGGACATTGTACGCATATTGTGGATCTAAAAGGGATATCCCTGGGATATCCTGTGTTATACCGATGTATGTACGTGCCTGACATGCCTTTCCACAAAACTCATAAGTTTTCTTTAGATTGATATGTAAGAATGTTGGAAGGTAGTCGATGTGCTGTGTTCCTCCAATCTGTTCTGCAAAGAAACTGCCCGATAGCTTGGTACATTATTGTCTTAAAAGACGTGATCACCATTACTGAAAAAGTGCAGCATGATAGGGTATAACCAGTAAAGAAGTCAGGAAAACTAGTGAGGACTAATCATCTGTTTCTCCAGATGCAAAAGGGGTATAATTCCCTGCCACTTATCTGCACTATACAACTGCCTCCACTAGCTTTAATTGCTGAAACTATACATGATGGATCAATGACCTTATATTGTTGTTGACAAATATTACACAATCATCTATGGAGTAAAGAAAGTAATTCGTTGAACCATGATAGTCTGTCCTGCTTGTAGCTAATTTTGAAAAAAGAAAAATGTTTTTAATGTCTGAACATGTTGTACAACAGAAATAGTGATTCTACTGTGTTAATGTTTGGAGCATGCAAAAACAATATTTATTTGCTGTATAATTCTAACATCAGAATCATCTTTCTAGTTTATATTTTGCTGAACAGTCTCATTTCAAACACAGCTCTACCTGAGCTAGAAAACAGAATTTTATACTCAACGCAGATTTTTTTTTTCTTCTTTGTAAAGGTAACTGTTTCCATAAAGTATCCTTCTATACAATCATTACAGCTCGTGTAAATTAAATAGCTAAGTTAAACTATTGTTGACAAAGCCTTATTCATTTAACTAGCATTTAACCCGTAACACAAAATTGTTATACAAGAGTAGCTTTTGTTATGGCAAACTAGTCTAACCTTTTGCTGCAGTGTTAGTTAAAAGTTTGAATTAGAATTTTAAAAATAGTGCATTTGTGTTACATATTGGTATAATAAACTTGCTATTAGAATCAGAGGTTTCCTCTGATTGATAATCACTTCCGCTTCCGTCATCTGATAATTTACAGTAGAAATTTCCTACCAGTATTCTAGATAACAAAATCTCTCACTGTATCTTATCTGTTATCTTTGTTTCTGGTTAGGATAGTATAGACCTTTTTACTGGAAAAAGTATCACGGACCTGAATAGACTTTCATTACAACAGGTTTTCTGATTGGTCTATCAGGTTTGGCAAATATGAGTGCTTGAAGAACAGCATCACAAGGTTATTGCTACATCAAACTCAAAAGTACGCAAATAAAGAGAGAGGGTTAGACTAGTATGGCTTAAAACCCTTCATATATTCTTTATTCTTTATCACGACCAATGTAATCAATACCACAGTCTTAGTTATGTAAATTATATTCTTTCTGATACGTATAGCGGACTTCGAATACTCACTTGATAAGCATCAATACACCAATTCTTCGTGCTCATGGAATCTGTTTTTTTTTATCCTTTCTTTTATTTGCCCAATAAATCCTTTCTTTTACACACTATGCTCAACATACTACTACCTACTAGGGCACCGGAACCTTCTCTGTACTACAAGAACGGCAAACTCCGTATGCTCGGAACTCACATGGTCAACGGATCACATTGTTTCCATACAGGTGGCCAACATTCAGTGATCACTCGGTGTATTATCCAAATTGCCTATTATTACATCCGCAAATCGGATAATTATTGTTTTCATTGTTAGAGGTATTATTATAATTCAAAATAGCAACTAGAAATAAACTTCTCAAACGATATGTGTTTCAAAATTTACAGGATTAGTGTAAAACGTTATATTAATACATTATTATTATTATAAGTAGTAGTAGTAGTAGTGTGATAAGCAGATTGTCTGGTTGATAAGTTTCAACGTCATAGTACAATAGTATTAGTTTTCGTAACTACTAGAAAAAACGTGAACAATCAAAGGGGATTGCAAACCTTAGAATTTTTTAAATAGTGATTCTTTCAGTGACTATCTTTTGCCGAAGTGAAGAGGAAACTAGTAGAAATCTGAAAAGCACGAATCAAAGGAATAAAAGAAAAGAATAAAAAAAAGTCGAGTAAATCTGTTTGGTAAGATTATCTGAAAGCGATTCAGTTCACGCGTTTCCTGCAAGTCGCTTTGTAATATTTTCTTTTTGGCCGGGAAGAAAATTGTTAAAGAAAAAAAAGAGGTCAAATGCAATACAGTATACTGTCCTAAAACGACAACGATAACATAGATTTTAGTAAGCCAGAAAAATCCAATAATCCTGAAAAACATTTGTGGTATACTGAAAATGGGTTCTGCTCTGTTTTCGTAGTCTACAGGGAGAAAGATCGTTCAGAAAATAAATCGATTTTCAACCTTCAAATAATATTACTTACAGTGAAGAAAAAAGCAAATCATTTTATTGAAAACTTAATCAATGCATTTCTCATGATGGACGTATGTGTGTGAATGACTCTTCAAAATAGGATTTTACTTTCCTTTTATTCTCTTCTAAACATCACATCACAATTCCCGTACCAAATTCGTCGTTCATGTTTTGTTAACAATGTAAACAAATTTCTCACTTGTTAAAACTGTTGAACGTTGCACTGATGGTGGCAATAGTACAATAATATCCCTTGTACTATTATATATTGATAATATATTGTAATTAAATTTCAGAAATTCCTTAGCACAATTGTGCTTCTTCATGAACTTATTGTGAATTGCACAAAGGGTTACGGTTTATATTTAATCACAGACCTTTTCTTCTTGTGGCTGTTTTGTCGTCCTACAATTGTTGATCCTTTGATAGGTAATATTTACCTTGATGTGGTTTGTTTGCCTTGATTTAGTTCCGTTTTTCAATTGAGGATTTACCAGGCTTTATTGATTTTGTTTTAAATTCTTGATATATATGGTTGTGTAGTTTATTTCTGCCAGGTGCTTTCATAGTTCTATGTTAGTTTATTATCAGTACTATTAAAGCACTTAACAGAAATAAATTTGGCAAAAGAATATCGAAAGTCGATAATGCAATCAACACATCCTACAATATACTAAAATACAGAGTGGCCCTGAAATAATGGTGCAAACTTCAGGAGGTGAGCATTTATATATATAAAAAAAGTTCCTTTGAACAAAATTCCGAAATCTGATCAGTTTCGGAGCTATAGGCGCTCAAATTTATGACGTTATTATCACAGATGACGTCATATCTCGCCAAGTAGTGTCGCAAGCGGTGTCGGCTTAGCAAATCACACTCGAAGTATTACCCAACACAGCTATTTAAGTTATGTTTATGATTGGCGAATGCCTGAGAGGGAAATTTCTATGCTGGTTCTATTAAACTATTTAAAACATTGAATTCTTTGCTTGCGGAACCTATGCATGTTGCATTCCCTCAATCAAATATATTGCTTAAATAGATATAACGGGTACAACATCGAGTGTGATTTGTTAAAGCCGACGACAATTACGTCATTATGTGTCGAGTTATAACGCCATTTGTGACAATGCTGCCGAGACTTTGATAGCCTGTATCTCCGAAACTAATCAGATTTAGGAATTTCTTCAAGGAAACACTTTTTCTTGTTCTGATGTAAATAATCGCCTCTCGAAGTTAGAACCATTATTTCGGAGACATTCTGTATTGACTTGAACTAAATCGGTGCACAAAATTATTTCAAAGGAAGTTTTGCTTACAAGTTAATCAAAAACTTTTTATAATCGCGGAAGAAAGAAAACACCAACAAGGACTTAAAACAACGACATGAAGAAAAGAGTTTGTAACTAAATAAAAACCGTGAGCTTTTGTGTAATCAAGAACAACTTGATGATGATGAGATAAAATTCTCTTGAAACGTATTTAGAGACATTTTAACTACTGCTTGAAGGAACAAACTGTTCGGACACTCGTAAATTAATAGCACCATTCTTTAGGGAAATTTCTTGTGAATAATGAATGGAGATACAGCTGTTTTTAAGTTTGTGTTCTACTGTACATAGCAATAACGTTAAAGTGGTGTATAAAGCGTATAAAAATGTATGGCACTCTGTGTTGTTTGTAGCGATAACGTACATGATGAAAGCTTAGTGTAGTGTGCATAGCCTTGTATATCTCTGTGTGCCATGTATAGTGTTGTAAAAAAAATTTTTTTTTGTTCTTTTTTTAGTTTTTGTTACACAGCAAGTGATTTAATGCTTTACGCTGCAGATAATTAATGTTATCAGCACTCTTGAGTTAGGCTTTCGTACATTCATCCCAGTTTACTTTGCTTTGTTTTCCTGCAAACTTACGAGGCAAATGAAGGGATTATTTATAAATGCATTCACTGCCAATTGCTATACTTCCTATATCTTCACTCTGATAAACGTAAGGAATCAACAAAATATATATATAGACTGAAGTTATTTGCTATAGTTTGTATTAAAATACTACTAAACTTCCAGAAAACTGAAGAAGTATTTTGAATTATAGGAAGAAATTAAGTTCCTAGAGATAATAGAACTTCGAAGACATCTATAAACTGAAAAGCTATGAATTCTTACCAAAATATGCTCTCATCCCGTATATACAATACATTAGTTTCTAATTAAGATATTATTCAAGGAAGACATCTATTCTTGATCATAATTACCGTCTGTAAAAATCAATTACCTTTAGCTCAAAATCCTGGGAAATAACCTGCTTCTATTCAAGGGCAGAGATGGTATACGTTTGGGTTGTTCTTGAATTTGAATTTAACTTTTAAGGCCTTTAGGTAACTTTGACTCATGCGGAGCAGCAATGTAGGCAACTGAACACTATAAAATAAGCACTCTTACAAGGGCATTTGAGGATCTACTTTACGTATTCATATCTTTCTTGGGCACATTGGTACTAATATAACACTAACCAAAGCGCGAAGGAGCATTTTTCACCCCATAATTTGCAAATTTGTAACTTCTTTCAAACTCAAATATCCCAGTTAAAATTTCTACCTTAGTTTCTCCTGACATAAGTGCCCAACATGTAAAAAAATAGATTTATATCTGGTCTTCCATCAGAGATAAGAATCTGCAATATCCATACCATAGCGCGCACGAGCACTATTCACCCTCAATTTGCACCAAATTTGTAGCTCCCTTCAAATTCAAATTTCAAATTTCAAATTTTTAACATAGTTTCTTCTGACATAAATGTAAAACGTGTGAAGGAGTTATATTTTATATTTTGTTGTACAAGAGAGATTGAAAATCCAATATGCACAAAATACGATATTTTGGATTTTCAAAAATTCGTAAAATATAACGAAGCATATATCAACCTTCAAGATACTTTGATATGTTAATAGTGCTAGATAAAATCAACATTGATATTCAATCTCTTCCGGGCGAAAAAGAGTCCTGAAAACCGGAACTGTTTCCATTTTAACGATCACATTTATATACCATTTTGACCAGCAATTACGTTTTAGGTTTTCCATGCGGCTAAAATTATTAAGCGGATTTTAAAGGAAAGAACGGTTTCTGTTTGAATGTCCTATGATAAATGAGTCCGCATATACTACATTTTCCGTAAACGACTCCTAACACACATTTTGGTATACATCGCAATACAAAAATGGTTGCTATTAATTAATAGATTGATATAAAATAATATAATACTCATTTTGAACTATTCTTATATAAGGGATATATTTAAAAAAGAATTCTTCATTTTGGGGGCACAGACAGTCTTTGGGGGACCTACCCCCTACCCCCTGAGTCTCAATAATGATTTTGTTATACCTTGAAAAACATACTGCAGTCTCCTGCATTTTACTTTTGTTTGCATGATATGCTGCAATATTTTACGAGACGAGATAAACGAGACAGAAACCCTCGAGATGAGACACGAGACAAGCACATCTTTTCGACACGAGACACGCTTTGAACGAGACAAGATGAGACAGCGTGGCAACACTATTCTGAAGCGACCTAAATTGCCACAAAAAGTGCATAAGATCTTTCAAATTCATTAACAATAAGGAAAAGCGTGAAGTTGCCCTGATCGGGAAATACAATCAATTACACACCAAGATGAAACATTAAAAACAACTTCTTCTGCAGGTTTTCAGTTATCAATAGAAGAGATATCCTGAATTAAGGACTTGTCAGTAGCAAGTAATGTTTTACTGTGTGAGTATTGTTATATTCATCTTGTGACATTGCAGAGCAGAAATACCAACTGTAAATTTTAAATGCTAGGCATGGTATATTTTGTTTTCTACATAAAATACAGGTAAATCAAGCATTTCCCCCACAACTCCTCAAATAAGTTTAATATTAATTTTTAAATTTGTATTGGATATTGATTCAGTATCAGATGGTGCGCTGACTGAAATATTTATCAAAGCACATTTTCTTTAAATCTAAGTGTACGATTAGTTTCTCTAAAATCGAGACTAATCACATGGCATGCATCTTGTTTAATAATCCTCTAATATACATCTACTCTCGAGGGACTAATAACACGCTTAACATATTTACCAAGAGCATAGTTTACATTCATCCTGACTTCAAATTACATGTACTTTAGTCTTGTTTGATTTTCTTTTCCATTAGTTGCTATACAGTCACACTTCATTAATTGATAGATAACTAACCCTCTCTGGTAATATTACAAAGATAAACTATCCGAAAAAGCGAATTCCACGAGTTCAACATGAATGAATAAGTTTGAAAAAAGAAAGGATTTATGACCAACAACGTACACAACAACCTTGTTTGCATACCAAACATGAACAAACTCATTATACTCATGACATTTACACAAGCTCTTTCTAGTACATATATCGCGCTTTTGCAGGAACGTTAACAATGCAGATCTATCAAATGCATAGATACGTAGCAAACAGGTATACACTTACTCACAAATAGAATTTACTTTCCAATTATAGACTGCTAACAAAGAGGTTTCAACACATACATACATGACTTCAAAGTATGTGTACAGGACAATTTACTAATATATTTATTTCACATTGGTTCAATGTTTGCGTGTTTAACTGGTGTGAAAGCCGTACGATTTCCGCATTCTATATCAAATACGGATACGAACCGAATACTAATTTATTTATGTGAAAATATTAGATATCCATTAGATCGAAAAATTGTTACAAATCGAATATCATTGATATCGAAGAATTGTTTGAAATCCAATATAGTGCATATATAAAGATCGCTAAAGATAGAAAATGGATCGTATTGAAATGAGGATAAACATTCATACTGGAAATGAAATATAACTCACACAGAAACATTACATCATTGGGAACTGGGTATTAATTATACCAACATATTTTCTGGTGTTAATATTCGTTGTATCAGTATTTTTATATACTAAAGCGTAGATCAATTATATAGAGAGCAAATAAAAACTTACACAGATCTTACCTTTTGTTTGGCATGTCGGTGTCCTTCATAAGAGTTTTCCAAAATAATTTTCTATCATTGTAATCTATTTTTGCAGACAGTCAATTGAAATTTTATGATGGATTGAGGGAAGATGCCACACATTTTGATCTAGGAAGTAGGAACCATTGTGGTGTAATTAAAAACAACAGGAAAGAAAAATCTTGCACAAATATAAGGTAAACGCACCAGTAATGGACTTTTCAAAAGAAATGTTGCAAAAATAAGATTTTATTGATGGTGGGAATTATTAATTACGTCGAGAAATTTAATTTAGTAGGTTCTGGTGCCACTGAATATGTTTCGCTCGTAACAAGTTGCGTCTTGTTTTCGTGCCATAAAGTTAAATTATACTCGGTGATCACAAATACAGTTTGCTGCTTCCTGTTAAGCAAATGGTTAAGGTAAGTTTTTTTATTTTTTATTCATATCATTACAATTAGAACTACTTTCGCTATTCTGTGTTATTCTTTGTTACTAAATATCTTTGTTTTATGCACATAAATGGGCAAAACAACTATAACTGGCATTTGTTATGTTAAGCAGGGGTGTCCATTACTGGTTCGGCAAAGTCAATTTTTGTCCAGTATTAGACACTGGGTAGAAATTCAAATTCAGTAAGTTGTTTTATTTTAGCCTGAGAATAACTATTTACTTCCAATTGTCATAACTTTCTCAGAAATTTTGTTTTGTCCCTTTTGTCCATTACTGGTAAAATTGTTTATTTTAATTTTGGACACTATCCATTACAACTACGAACTGACATTTTGCTTAATACATTTACGTTCACTTACATATTATTTTTACATCATATGACGTAAAAATGTCTACTAGGGAGGGGCCATTACTGTTACCGGTAATTGTCAATCGGTGATGGACACAAGCTGATTTGAACAGCTTGCGTCTACTAAGTACAGTTATCTCCTATTTTCAGACATGGCACCAAAGGATCTGTATACGCCAAAGCAAATGACCGACGCCTTAGAATATGTGAGAAAGGGAGTTTCAGTTGCCACAGCTGCTGGGAAGCATGGGGTACTTAGAATTACCTTGCACAACAAAAAGTTAGAATTAGTCCAGAAAATATGCTCTATGGGGCCAAAACCATATCTTTCTTCAGAAGAGAAGGACGTTTTAGAGAAGTGGGTTGTAGCAATGCAAAAACGGCAGCACCCCATCACCAAAGACGACCTGCAGAACAGCGTATTTCATCTGTTCAGGGAATTTGTAAAAATCAGGAAAACAGAGGGAGAACCCTTTTACTAAAGGAAGACCGGGTAGGAAATGGTTCGCGAGCTTTCTTAGAAGACATCCAATGATTTCTGAAAGAACTCCACAGAATCTTACTACCGCAAGAAGTGATGTGACGGAAGATAAGATTAAATCATGGTTTGAAGAAGTTAGGAAATATCTCGTCTCGAGAGATCTTCACCATGTCACAGATGACCCTAGGAGAGTTTTTAATAGCGATGAGTCAGATTTTTTCCTCATACCAAAAGGTGGCAAAATTTTGGCGAAGAAAGGAGGCAAAACGATTTATTGCCGAGATCACAATAATGAAAAAGAAAACCTGACTGTACTTGTGACTGCAAATGCTCTTTGACAACTTGCTCCGCCAATGGTGTTATACAAATACGAAAGAATTCCTTCAAAAATAACTTGTCGTGTTCCTGACAGCTGGAGGATAGGCCGCTCAGCAAATGGATGGATGTGTGCAGAAACCTTTTATGAGTACACGACGAACGTATATCTTCCGTAGCTGAGAAGTGCTGATATTCCTCTGCCTATCCGTTTCTTTATGGACGGACACGTGTCACATTTAAGTTTACACTTGTCAAAGTTTCGTTCTTCCAAAGGGGTTGAACTAATTTGTTTGTATCCGAACTCCACGCATATTCTACAACCAATGGATGTTTTTGTGTTTAGACCTTTAAAGCAACTGTGGAAGAAAGAAGTGAGACGGTGGCGAACAAATAATGATGGAAAGTTCTTAAAATAAGATTTCTCACCTGTATTGCAAAAATGCCTGACGCAGCTTTCTCCGGAAACATTCACCAATGGCTTCAGAGCGTGTGGCTTATGTCTTTTTAACTACGAACAAGTTGATCTGAATAAGCTTAGACTGAATTTTGAAATACAGCCTAGAACAAAAGGTACTGCAAACAATTATACGAAGTGTGTGGCTATTTTGGAGTCTGAAATTTCAAAAGAAAAACGAATTTTGTTCAAACGTTGCTTCGAAAATGAAAGCAGTTCTTGGAATGGACATGTTCAAGACACTTCTCTTCATCGTGTTTGAAAACAAAATGAAGATGAAGAGTAGCTCTAATGAGGTCCACGTCAAAGTGATACTCAAAATGATGGGAAAGAGACTTTGAACGCCACACTGGAAGTTCATTCTTATGGCCTTACTGAAACTCATACAAGATGATTTGGATGAAGTTTTAGGGAATGGATGCGAAAATGTTTCTTTAGATACAAGCTCATTAACACTTGTTGATGCAACCCCATTACCCCAACACAAATGAAACCTGAACTTACTTCAAGTGTACAACCAAATCAATCTCCTGACATTCCATTAGAGTCCATTTCATCCAACTTATCAACTAATGAAAAGACACCAGAGTAAATTTCGAACGATCGAACACATGAAACAAACATCACGTTGTTTGCTTCCTTATCCAGTTCTTCGGTCAATGCACTCTCTCCAACACAGCAACAATCAAACACTACAATGTTTTATAATTCCTGATCAGTCTACTACGCCTCCAGTGCGAACTAGTCATTCTAACATACCATATATAAAAAATTCCCCTTAACGACTAAAGATTTAGATTTAGGAAGTTCTTTAACAAAGCCTTCTAACCCTTCTACATCATTTTGTAATCTTACATACGATACACTTCCCACCAAAAACAACTTACATAATTTCCCACTAATTGTCCCATCTCCATTCAAAAAAGCATTGGTTTGCCCTGACGGCACGCATAAAATGTCAAAAAGAAAGAAAAGATACCTTTCTTGTAACCTTATGTTGTTACTTCAGAAATGTACAAAAGATATAATGAAAAGAAAAAAAGCAAGAAAAGGATAGAATTGAAGAAGAGAAAATCAAAAGAAAACGTCCAAGGGAACTGAAAAAGGAGGAACAGGAACAGCAGAAACAACATAAAGCTACATGTACAGTTCGGAATAAAATTATGAAGAAAAGAGGCAAGCAGAGCAGCTCAGATTTAGAATAAATGCAAAGAATTTCAAGACCATCAACCACTGGTACCAGAGAAATGTGTGTTGTAAAAGAGATTGTGTATTCTAACTAGTGAAAGAAATGTTCGTTAAGTGTTATTCAGAATAAATGTCTTCTTACACACTTTATTTTATTCATAACTAAGTTACAAGATGCTGACAGTGTAAATAATTAAAGTACAAAAACAATGTTAGGCAAAAAGTGTTATTTACTCTCAAATAGTGTATGTTAATGAAACTAATGGGTAGAAATCACTAGTAGAAAGAATGAAGAACGTCTACAATTTTCCTTTGATCAATAAATTTTAATCGTTTTTGAGCTAAAAAATGTAACGGTGAAAAGTGCCCTTAGAGTATCCATTACTGGTGCGTTTACCTTATACTGAAAATTCTTGCTCTTAGAGACGGAAGTACATCAAGGTAAATATATTCACAACTGATAAACCTTTAAACTGACTTATCAAAATAGGGTGAGTCGTACAGTCTATGAAGTTCTTCATTATGCAGTCTCCTCCATTCTCCATTCATCTCGTCCCGTTTCGGCCCGTATATCTTTCTCAAAACCTTATTTTCAACCACTCGTAATTTATGTTCATCTGTTAGGGTCGTACTTCAACTTTCACAACCGTAAAGTATTACCGGTAGAATAACCGTTCTGTATATTTTCAATTTAAACTTTCTTGATATTAATCGCGAGGCTAGAAGGTTATGGACTGAATAGGAACATGCATTGCACGATACTAAACGAATTTTTTATTTCTTCCGTTACCTCGTTTTTGCTTGTTACGTATGCTTCTAAGTATTTAAATTTGTTTACTTTCTCTATGTTCTCATTCTTAATTGTTATATACCTATTTCCGTTATTTCCTGTGTTTCGACTTGTTATCCTGTATTTTGTTATCTCTATGTTTACCTGTGGACCTATCTCATCGCACGCTTCTACTAAGACATCGGTGTTACTTTGTAGTGCATCTATATCTTCCCCTATTAAATCTACATCATCCGCATACACAAACAGTTGATTCTAACCATTCAACGTTAGTACCTTTTTGTCCTCTTTTATTTTTATAATCGCATATTCTAAAGCAAAGTTAAACAGGTATCACCTTGTTTCAATCCGTTGCGAATCTCGAAATTATATGACATATATTAGCTGCCCGTACTCAGCTTATGGAGTTGCTGACACATTTTCAGAAGTTAAACAAGTTTATTCGGAATTTTAATTGTGCCAGGATACTGTATAGCTTTTCTATTTTAATAGAATCATAAACCTTCTTAAAATGAATGAATAGCTGGTGAACACTCCCATTGTGTTCCCATTCCTTCTCCAAGATTTGTCTCAGGGCGAAAATCTGGTCAAAGGTGGTCCAAAATCTATTCGTTCTAAATCCACATTGGTGATCTCCAATTATTTCATCTACGTATACACTTATGACAATAATAGTGAAATTAAAATGTGAAATTTCATGTCTACATTATCTATAATACGACTAAAATAAATAAACAGCTATGGATATATTTCCACCATTTCAGAAAATATTTATTACAATGTTCACCCTGACGAGTTTTGCGTGAAAGCGCAGATTTCCCCCCCCCCCTTCTGTGATAATGGAACATACGCTAATTTAATGCAGAAATGACTACGTTTTGTATGAAATAAAATTATATATATATATTTAACGTGTAGGATACATTCTATTAAACATGAACCGAGTAGCTGCGTCGCTCAGTTAGGAGAGCGTTGGTTTCGTGTTCGGTAGGTCCTGGGTTCGATCCTCAAAGCAGTTATCTTGACTGAGGTTTATACAAAGTTATTCTTAGTCACATAATGTTAATGCTGGCTTAGTGCCGTTAAAACTAGGCCCTAGTAGACTTCTTCCCACATCCTCAAGTCTCACCCCACCGCTATTTCAGCCTGACCCATAGTTACCTAAAGTCAATATGACATTCAATTTTGAATTTATGTTAAGGCTTTTAGGCAACTAAGGCTCAGGTCTATAGATGATGATGGGATGAATTGGTGGGATGAAGAAGATGTGGGAGGAAAGGGGAGCACCCCGAGAAAACCCACGCACGCGGTTTTTGCCCACCACAAAAAGCACATGGCATGAGCAGAGATCGATAAGACGATCCCTATCACCAGAGGTGAGCGCTCTACCAACTGAGCCACTGCGGCCCCACATGACGTCAAATTCTATTGAATAAGTACGTCGATTACCAATTACAAATGTCCTTGTATGACTCCATGATATTCAAGAAGAATAGTTTAAAAAATGAGTGTCTAATCAGAAAACAATTATAACCGTCTTATTTGATGCAATGCATTTATTTAGTGGGCATCTATCCCCAAAATCGGGGTAAGATGCAACTCCAGCTGCCCCCCCCCCCCCCACACACACACATAGCTTCTTTGAGATACAGTCTAAGAAAGAACTTGGCAGTCAAAACTACTCTATTTAAGTGCATTTTCTACGCTGTCATGGAATTTAGCCCGATCCGAAACTGTTTATTTAGTAGACAAAATTATTTCTACGTAAAAAAAAAAAGTTTTTATTTTTCAAAGGGTTTGCTTCGTCTCACGTAACAGATCACGTGGATATTCACTACTGCCCTTTAGGGAGCATACTGACAAGCTCTTTCACGCTATACGAGTTTTCCATCTAGAGTCATAGTATTGGGATTACGCTACTGTAGACATCTTCCCCGTATGGTCATAATTCCTCAATCCACTCTATTATAAATTTTACATTCTTTGGCCTTTATAACTAGAGCTGAAACGGATCATCGGGTCATTAGGGTCAAGTTTTGGACAAGGTTACGGGGCCTAGGCTTGGGCCCCGGCCTCACTTAATGACCTGATTGTGAACCGGTAACCCGGAGGACACAGCAGAGTTTTCAGTTATTTCCTTGCGTTTGAACAGTTTTTTTTTATGTAGTACCGGGACCGGAGGTTTTACACCCAGAGCACAATAAATACGACCCCGAAAATCCCAGTTCATTATAGGTCCTATACATAGGTCGTTCGGGTCAACCTTCGGACCGGGTCCTCGAGTGATCTATGTTTGGGTCTAGCCGGGTCACCGGGTCAGCAAAAGTGACCCAGTTTCACTTCTGCTTATAAACAATGGGGATTGATTTTCTCAGCGACTATATTCTATGTACCCCGCCGGTATTCGTCCAGTAGGACTGAGAAACCTCTGAAAATTCTCAACTAAAATTTCCCATGGAACCAGAGTTCAAGCATGTGCAAACACACCACTGTTTATTCGCAGTCAACTACTGCACCCATTGCACCACGGACTGGGAGGTACGTAGCTCGTCAATCAGAATAATCTCTAAATGTCGTCACTCTATAAACGTGAAAATCGACCGTTACACCTCAACCTTCTTTATCTACCTACCTCCCTCCATGCACTTATAATTAATAAATTATTGTGACTGAAATAAAAATATCGGAAAAAAAGTAAAAGAAGATTTAGAGCATTTCGGTTTTGTTACCAAAATCAACTATTATTAGAAATAACTTTTTAATAAAAAAAAAAAAAAAAGAATATCCACCTAAAGGTTGATTACATATTTTGTTTATTGCTTAAACGTAAGAGACCGCCATCGAAAAAGGACGTGACCACATGTGGTGGTCATATTATGGTTCTCTTTTATAACATGCTATTGTGGCTTTCTATCCATTCCCCCTTCCCTATAACCTTCTGGCCGTGTTCATATATAATGCAAACTTTACAACTTGAAGAGGATTAAATGGCCAGATTATCGCCCTGCATCAAATATACGTGATAATCTTATTTTATGAAGAGGATTGTCAAAAACAAGTACAGGGGAGTGTACAGCGTAGGAATGAGGTTATGTGGATAACAGGAAAGAAAGCAAGAGGGGGGAAGAGAAGAGAGAGAGGGAGGGAGGGGAGAGAGAGCAAGCGAGAGAGAGGCAGAGGAAGGAGAAAAGTAGTGTGTTGTTCAATATTCCCCGCTATCTCCCATCATCAACAAACACTTGAGTTCAAAGATGTACACGTTCATTTTAACACAGTTTCGAGCAGTAATTAAATCATCTGGTAACAATGTAATTGGAAGCTAGCAGCCTGTACCTTTTTCTCCCCTATATGATTACAGAGAGTGAATAATGACATTAGGATATGTCTCTCAGCTCTTTCATTTCATTTTTTCCTCCATAATACATGTTTAAAGCAGAGCAAAACGTTTGCTATTCAAGTTATTCTAAGCTATTCTGCTTAATTTTGTTGTAATTATTTTTTACGTTATGCGAACTCAAACATATTGGATGACAAAAGAAGTATACAATGGTTTAACGACAAATATAATCTGTGTTCTTTCAGAAGTTGAAAAAAGACTAATGTTTATTTGAATATTAACCTCTTGACATTTCCAACAAAAATGTAGCTTCGATTGCTCGTTCTGCGTTAGTAATTCCTTGGTTGTTAAAGAAGAGAGAAATTACTATCTCGAGGCTAACTCTTTATTTACTCTCAGCAAAAAATGGTGGAATGATACTTTGATACTAATTTTGAGTCGCTCTCCTTTTCTCCCTGTTTAAACTAGGAAGAGCGAGTAGAAGGTTCAACACGTGCTAAAGTTTATAATAAATGCAAAAGAACAAAAAATAAAGCAATTATTTGTAGGTCCCAAAAAGAATTTTGAAAATGGTTAATTTAGATAAGGACCAGACTTATAAGTAGACACGAAAGAATTTATATGACTAAGAACAATGTATCAAACGAAGACTGATGCTTCGAGAGAAGATTATACGATTTCTAATAGAACTTGGGGAGAACTCTGGTTTAAATACTCACTCAGATTTTGCCTTATTTCTAGGGAAAGCAGAAATTCTCGGATAAAGATGTTTAGATTTCGTGAGTGCGAATGTTGAAAACTCGTGAGCACAAGATAAAATATTTGGAGTACAAGGGTAAATTTTTTGAGTGGGTAAAATAATAAATAATTACTGTTTTAAACTTTAGATATAAACCTTGCATGAATACCACCTAACGCACACGATGAATGCCCTTATGATAATGTAGTTCGTATTTTACCTCCAAATCGGAAACTATACTCTCAAATGTATTGCTATCTATGGAGGATTCAGTGTACTGCATTCTAACATTCTCCGTGCTACGCGAGTCTGATAATAGAGTATTGAAGACAAATTACATATTTTCCCGATTGTATAGGTGTTATTGTCGCAAAATGAATAAATAAAAATATAATAATTCTTGTCTAGAGCTCAGAAGTCATGGATGGAAGCAAAATGTTCAAATTTCGCGAGTATTTCATGAGTTGAAAATCGCATTTTTCAGAAAATGTTAACAACTATTTTTTTTACTACATGTCATTTCTTCCGAGTGTTTAAAATTTTTGCAAATTCGAGAGTTGAGGAACTCTGCTGTCCTTACTTATTTCCTCTCAAGTATCATCAAACTAAATGGGGTCATGGTAACCGCTACCTTTTCCGTTTCTCCAACGGGTAGAGAAAATTATACACTAGATTGAGTACAAAGTAGTAATGCAAAGAGTTCGGAGCAGTGATGAGGAGTGATTAGACATAAAGGAGTGATTAATGTTAAAAACAAAAGAATGATAAGCGAAGTAACCCATATGGCAGTATAAAGAAAGATAATTCGTACGTCAGTATTAACACCAAAGGGAAAGCTATGTGACAGGGTCACGAGGTAGTGACTATCCGGCCACTTGATGTTTTTGGCATCTTCACCAGCGTTGCCCTTTTTAGT
>JAGDQP010012998.1:33840-48919 GCA_022664845.1 Lepisma saccharinum | reverse complement strand
TGTTTACAAATGTAGGACAAATGATGATTACAAATCTGTTTGAGTTAATTTTTGTCTTTCTATTTTAATTCTTTCTATTAATAAAGTAACTCTAGACCGTGGAAAATGCTTGTAGCAGAAACTTGCACTTGTGTGTTCGACCTATAAGTCATACTACTTGGAAGAAATATCCACTCTGCACCAAAACTATTGACATTTTCCTTCTTTTGCTTACACTACAGTACAAATACGGGCATTCGATCGAACGAATAATTTCTCAAAGTAAGACTGAGAACTTTTCGTTCGGTTTTGAGTAAGTAGTTTTAACAATATATTTGCAGCATATCCATATGTGAGCTTTGTCCACTGACTTTGGCTGGCATGAAAACACAACTCATAGTATTTTACATTGGTGTTCTCATAAACATAATGATGCTTTAATGTAGAAGAAGTTCCGTTCCATGGATATTGATACAAAAGCATCAAACAGCATGTAAATGCATGCTAATAAACATGACTTCGTACTGTTCTCACAACCACGAGTAAGTTGTATACAATTAAGAAAGAATACTTTCCGGGATATTCCAGACTTCCCTTTACATCATCCTTACATACGTCCAGATTATTTCTTGCTCTAGATCCCTTTTCCTCACAGATATAAGCATTTTTGCAAGAAAAACAGCTAAAGGGCTGAAATATCATTGTATATCATCCATCCTAACAATAAAACCCTACAAATACTCAATGTCATGACCTTAACTATGTTCGCACTCCCTTCCAATACATGAGATCGATCTGCACTCTTTTCTTTACACAACCAACTTGTGGGGCCGGGGTGGCTCAACGGTTAGAGCGCTCAGCTCTGTCGCTTGGGGTCGTCGGTTCAAATCCTGTTCGTGCCATGTGTGCTTTGTGGTGGACAAACGCTGAGTGCGTGGATTTTCTCGGAGTTCTCCCGTTTCCTCTCACTTCTTCATTCTACCAATCATACCACCATCATCCATCCGGCCTTAGCCAAAGTTGTCTAAATGCCTTAGAAATTAAATTAAATTCAAAACAAACAACTTGTTTCTTTAAACTGCTTACACCAATGGTATATGACCTTCTCAGTTGGAGGATTAATTCCACAATGTTAACGGAACAGCCCTTGCACTATTGTAACCGAATATGTTTACGCTAGCTACAGCACACCAGGGATATAATGCCAAATTTTTAGGTGGATATACGCTTCGCTTGCTATAACAAAACATTTTGCTTACTATCTCATATACCTGCGTATTTCATAAATTTTAGGTGGGTATACTGTGATGCCTAAAAAATTGAGGTGGGTATACGCCGTATATCTGTGTATACCCTCCATTACATCCCTGCAGCACACTAAACGACTTGACATAAGAGGCAAAATTGGAACTTTACACACTATTCTCGGACAGCACAAACTTGAAAATTTGAGTTTCGCTATCATGCTATTGTATCATTAACCGTTACCTTATAATAAGCAACTCCAATTGTTGCGATCTTTTTACTCAGGCCATATAAGAGGGAGGGTCAATCTTTGTTGGCTACAAAAAAAAATCAACCAAGAGCATTTTCCACATGACCAAATGTACTCAATATGTTTTTATATGAACTGACCATGTAAAATATTCTACTCCTCTGTCTGAAAAGCATTGCCAAACTGATCTATTCTTTCCTTATTTCAATCTCATATTTGAACATATATTCACTTAACACATATTCATTTTGCTTCTCTGCAAGTTGGAATAATTCAAACCTGATTTAAATTAGAATTGAAGCTTTCCTAATGTCGTGAAATATATAATTCTTCTCGAGATACAGACCAGTTAAGGTGTGCGTTGTTCAATGTTTCGAAAATAGATACCATTCTGATCAGCATCAAAAGACCAGGTGAAAGACTCAAATATATGGAAAAATGGGTGGGCTGGGAGAAGCTTCAAATTCAAGGTTTTCCTGAAACCCGCCCGCTCAGTTTTCCATACGTATGAATCTTTGACCTAATATTTTCATACAAACTCTATGGATGAGAAGATATCTACTCTTGAAATATCGAACAGGGTACATAGTATCTAGTTAAAACTGTGCTGCTTTCTAATGCTAGCAAAATGGAAAACACCTCCATCCACCCGCATAAGCTCCTATCGTTATTATTCCAGTTCTTTCTATTGGAGTTTGTGAATGTAACAGAAATTCGATTTAACCGCAGCACATAGGTTAAAACTTAATGATTAATATAATTAATTTAAACACCAAAAGTACACATCCTAATGTGTTTAATTTTACAAAGTAAAGATAAGAAGTATGCTACAGAAACAAAGCATGGATGAGAATTGTGTTTAGAAAGTAATAAGGAAAACAGAAAACTCGATTTCTTGTGTGAATACATATTCTTTTAAACTACGTTTCAGAAGGTGCTAAAGAAGATCAATAATATTCTAAATAGAGATTAAAAATAGGTAGCACTAACATATTCCTTTATTACAGGGAGAAATACATCACATATAATGTCTGTATCATTAGTCTACTCCACTCTCTCTGTCTTATTCAGCAACAAGGTTCATCAATCTTGTTCTGGTTGCTGCTACTGTCAGCAGATATGAATTTAAGTTGAAAATTTAAATAAAAGTTAAAAGCATTATTGTTAAATTCGGTTGGAAGTTAAGCTAGAATTGTCTGATAAGAAAGACAACAATGAAAAAAGTTCTTTATTATGTTTTATTGTATATGATTTAACGTCTGTTTTTTAACTGCTGGTTTTTAATGTGTGTTCGTAAGGAGGTCACGCTGATATTTAAGGGAATATTCATATATGGGATGAGTTAAGTGATATGTAATAAATGTCATTTTATTTGAGTGTATATTCGACAAATTAATGTATGATTTCCAAATAAAATTGCATTTGAGGCATAGAACCTAACATCTGCATATGTGCATTATTGAAGTTTAAAGAATAACCTATTTTCCACAATTATAGCAGTTGCAACAGTTAAAAAATCATAATCATTAGCAGTTTTATTTACATTCCACGGTTACCTATTTATCATGTTACTACGAGCTCTGTTACCAAACCTTAACATAACAATTCTTCAGGAAAATCCTTCGTGTCAGTGTTTTGAACATCGTCAATTCTATAAACTGTCAATTTGCCCTCGTGACTAATTTGCCTTCTGTGACTCTGACCTTTTTTCTTCCTATACATTTCAAACTATTTTCCGGTTTTTTTAACAGACTATGCAGCAAGATGAGCTTTACTTTACTATTGACGTTAAAAGTTAAATGTCATATAGTTTTGTGAAATTATTGAACCATATTGAAGATAACATCGAAGTCAGTGTTAGAAACTGATAATCTCCTGTATCCACTTAATTATTTACTGTTAAACTTAGTATTTTCTCTTTAATCATAAATAAAAACTGCTAAAGTTAAAAATGTATTGAAAGAAATACATATTGAATTATTTCCTCACGGATAGATTATTCTATTTTCATTATAGTGTAAAAAATTTTGTTGAGAAAACAACTTATTCAACTTATTTAGTACGTAAAGTACTGTGTGAATCTTCATTAATTTGCCTGTCAATTACACTAATTATTGAGAAATACCAAACATATAAATTTTAGACCAAGTAAGTAGTATAGTCTTTTATTTTGTTCGGTACTTGCTAAAGAATATTTCTTATATATAAAAGATATATATTTGTGATCAAAATGGTAATATTTTCAAGTGACCAAGCTCATTTAGAGGATTTAGTTTAAAAAGAATAGATCCAGTAATTGGCTATTCATGAATGAGATTCAAAACTACTGTTTCTTCTTTACTTATAGAAAATAATCGCAACTAAGAGGAGTATTTTGTTAAAATTAATAAGGGTCAATTTCAGATAACTTTAAAAAAGCATTTCCTTCAGTAATATTTCAGTCGTGTGAATTGGTTTGTATGCAAATATAAAATAATACATATCCTGAAAACAAACATTTTGTGTTTCATACATCGCCTTCCTATATATTTTCTCTCTCGCGTTTTAAGTAGAGAACAATATAAGCTCAGATTGTATAATCGATGATTAGTTAAAACTTTACACTTGGAAAGTAACCGAGATTGAGAAACTGCCCCCCTCAGCTTCAAATCTAAATACTCTATAAAAGCAAAACTGTTACTGTAAGTTATTTTCTTTCTGAAATACGCACATCACAAACTGATATTGCTTGACATGCATCATGCCAAATCAAATCATAAACATTCGCATTAAGGAAGATAAATAGAAAGACCATCAATTAAAGCCAATAACGATCCATCAATTTGTGTGATTAGAGAAAAGATAGAAATTGAATATTTGAAAGCTAAAAATAGTTCAAACACAACAACAACAAAAAATACATGTCAAATTCATCATCGCAACAACAGAACTAGTTTATGCATGTTACCTGGTAACTAGCATAATACAACACTTATCTCTTGGAATTTCTACTAGTCTCTTCAGATTTCATCAATCAGGAAACAACACATAAACTACATAACTTTTCACTCAAAAAGAGAGTCTATTAAATGCCAAGTTTAAAAATGGCTTTATATATTTCAAAATACATAAAATATACCTTGATATACTTCTGGTTTACATAATATTTTACCTTCATATATCTTTATATACAGTGCAGCCCACTTATAACGAACTCGGATATAGCGAGTTATTGGATATTGCGAACATAAATTAAATTCCCGTCACCCTGTCTTTTTAAAACATGGAAGAAATGACCGTATATCACGAACAATATTTCCCGTGAAGATCGCTTATAGCGAAGTTTTCAGAATGGGTTCATGTTTCGAACGTATTGATTTTTCGCTCCTTCGTGGCTATTGTTTACATGTAAAGACGGAAGTAGAAAAAGTTGAAAGCCGTGAACATCCGTTTCCCTTTGTTTTGTAACAGGGTGAGTGGAGAAAAGCAGAGGAATCAACTTCCTTTTGTCCACAGCTGCAAACTAAGTATGCAGGTCAATTCCACCCCCACCCCCTCTTTGCTTCTGGTGGTGCATTACTCAGGTTCCGCAAAACTGGTTTCATTTGGCTACTGTCCTAACATTAGAAATACAACATTTTTAAAATCGCATTGTCATTTCAGACGATGGAATTTCACCTTATCTCGCTGTGCAAGCCAGGCATGACTCACTCCTCCTCCTCCCATTTGGATGACATCCAGGGTAAACATAAATCTTGGTTTTCAGCGGAGCTCATTATGTTAGAAGTAAAGAGAGAGTGAGGTGCTCTCGGTTGCTGTAAACTGGTAGTTAGCTGTAAGAATTTACACGTCGCAAGTTCAATTTTAACTCGTGTTTGTGCATCGCTGGATTGAAAGATGACTAACAAACGGAAAGTCATATCTCTAGAGACAAAGGTGAAAATTATAGTTGACGAGGGAAAATTGAAGAAACTCGAGATTGCCAAAAAATATGATATACCGCCAAACACGCTCTCAATGATTTTGAAACATGCATAAGATATAAGAAGGACGAGGTAACTCATTTTTTTTTTCCTTTTTTCAGACCCTTAACAGTACACTGGAATAAAACTTCCGCGAAAACCATGATGAAAGAACTGCAATATGTACGGTAGGCTAGATGATAACCCATTAAAAAAAATCACCTTCAGATGCAATGCTAGACTGCTGTCTATTCTTTTTTAAATGTTTCTGCTTGTTAGCCGATTTTTTTTTCACCATAATTCGGGGGAAATACGTGGGTCTGTTTATAACGAAGTTCGGATATAAAGAACTCATTTGGTTGGTCCCTTGAAATTCGTTATAAAAGGGTTGCACTGTATTTTAATTTTGGCCTTTTGTTCCTTACTGAATGTTAATGTTTACCATTAATGAGTAAATTTTAATATTAATTACTGTGTTAACTTTGAATGTTTAATTATTTAACTAATATTTTAAAGGGGAAATAATATGTAAATATTTTATAGCACGCTTTGGAAAATACAACGAAATCTATGAAAGTGATTTCAATAAAATTTAAAAGATTCCAAATAAGAAATCGATTGGTGAGTCCAGTGAAGCAATTATATAGAATAAGGAATAAACAACATATATACAACGTAAATGTAATGCGTCAAGTTTGAGGAAATACAACCATTGAAACGATTACTGCAGACATCTTAACATATCTATGTGCGAAAGATATTGATAACAGACACACATAACATATTATGATATGTAAACAATAATTTTGAAACTTGAAACGATAAAGAAAAATCTCATCGTTAGGAATGCATCGCAACGAACTCATCGTTAGGATCAGTGCAGAACAAACGAAAATTGACACTGGAAATCGAAAAGTGGGAATATCGAACTAAGCAAATGTCTACTAAGTTCACAAGGAAATAACAAAATAAATAAAAGATCTCAAGGCTAATTTTTAAGGTTGGCTTAACGATACAACAAAATCCAGAACACAGATATTTAGAGATAAATAACGACCAAGATCAACTGAAGACTGAATTGTATTATGGAACTGAAGATCACCTAAAACAAGCTAATTTAGGCAGCACTTCATGAGTTGGTCTTGTTTATCTTACTACAGCAGTATTCTGACCTCTAAATGTTTGTCTTAAAATTTTAATCCTGCTGTATATTTTAGTAGTAACTCGGTGTAAGGTAAACCTTGATTTCCTTTCAAGCAGATTTTCATAGTTTAAAAGAAAAGTGGCTTTTATGTAGCAAAATACTATCTAATTTATTTAATTCAATTCCTATTAATCTATTGAGTCTTCTTCAAGGTAAAATTTGGCAGCATTTTTATATCTATAAGTTGCGAGGCAATTATACTAAATATTACTCTGCCACTAGGAGTTAGTGTACTAAGTCAAACTCTGTATGATAGGAACTTAAGTTTCTCTTTGTTTATCGATGTATATACCTGGAAATCAACCAATGTTATTGCATATAGCTGACCGTGTGCTAATCCGACTTCTATTTAAAGATCTCGAGATGTTATATTTCCCCATTGTAACATGCAACATAACGAAGGAAGAAATATTTTGAAGAACAAAATAAATGATCAATACTAAATACAATCTGATAAGTTGAAAGGTATCGAATTAGAAAAATAAACATAATGCCATTTGCAATTGCCTATGCGGATTCAGACGGTAATGGCAGTGAAGAAAAATAAGATACAATGTCTAACGCCGATACATAGACTTCATTTACAAACACGCTACGATTAATTACAATAATTACTAATCAATATTAATGTTCAATTGTTATTCCGGAAGTCCTTATCTGGAGTGTTTATGCAGCAATGATATTAACATCGAGCATGCACAATATACAAACTACGGAAAATAAATGTTCAAAGAACTAACCGTCATAGTAATACAGAGATGGAAAATATGCTTTCAAGAATAAACAACGAATATAAACAACGAATGAATTACGAATGAATAATGACATGTAACCAGACAATTGATTTAATAGTCACAGGACTCACCATTTAAATTTCTGTTTTAAGTCAGTATATTCATATAATCTGTTATTTTAATGGCAACAATTGTTGACCAAGAGTTGTTGCTTGGAAAAGAAAAAACTCCAGCTATTAATACGGCAATCATACGGCGAACGAAAAATTGAATAACTGGTATTTAGCTACATCGGAACTATTTAAAAGGAGGAAACGCAGTTCCAAATTAACATCAAATTAATTTGAATATTAGCTGACAATTACCGCCACCAAAGACTGCTACTCACAGATGTAACATGCATAATTTTAGCATTTAACTTACGACTGAAAACCGGAGCCTGTGCATTGTCTATGTGGTTGTGTACAAACTCAGCAGTAGAGGGCATGCAGTGTGCCACGGATACATCCTTACTTTCTGAATGGCTGATATCCGTTGGGGAGTCAATTGGAGTAGGAGATAAAGAGCGTTCAATAGCTGAATCATTCCCGCTGCCTGACATGCTTGAGTCTTCATCATTTATATTGATGTCCCCACTAGCAGAGTCATTGTCGTCTTTTATTCCCTGTTTCGAAAGAAAAGTTAATCCCGATATTAAGAAAGGTCATACACATATTCACTAATTTCTTACATTTTGTCTTTTGAAAATAAGGACACAATAACAATTATATGCACAAATACACAACTAACATGGCTAAATCAAGAATTAATAAATTGAAAAAAAAAAAACGTACTGTATATAAACTTTTAGTACTGTGCGATTCGTTTCCTTCCAAGTCCGTTTTCTGATATATGAAACTAGTAATTTTAAAAATATATTATCACCGGGATTGTCATACATCCTAGTTTCGACTTCTGAAACAATTTCTCGCTGTCCACATTATTTTGTATTCTTATCTATCTTTACGTTCACGAAATATCTGTTTAAACTTGCTGGACATTATGAAACGTAAAAATATCAATTATGAGTTGTGAACGGAATATTTTTGTAAGAAAATACTATTCAAAATATATATTACCTTTTCATTGTATCCACTGATCATTTTATATGATATGAAACATGTCTATTTGAGTATACAGTAGTCTACATTAACGTTCACATAACATCAATTATGTGAACAATTAAGGAAATGAAGTATATTGTAAAATGTCTGCGTTTAACTGCTTTTGGATCATTTTACCGCAGATAAATATTTGTAAAACTCATTACAACTTAAATTATCACTAACGACTGTAAAATCAAAAATGCAGACAAATCTGGTAAATAAAATTGATTTCACGTATACTTATAGAGTAAAACACTGCATAAAGTTGTGTTTCTCAGCAGAAAATAGTAATAGTGAGATTTACTCATGATTGTTGTAAGGAAGTAGGAAAGAAATTATTAAATACAGAAATGAGTACTTTCTATTTTGGCATTTTCCTATTTTTACGAAATAAGATACGTACTATACATACATAGATGGTAACATTATATAAAGTAAGATTATTTACTGGCCGACCACAGCTCACTTGGTAGATCGTTGACATTGTATTTCTCAGGTCGTGAATTCTAGTAGTTGTGGCGTACCAAGTAGGTTGCCCATCATGACTAAGGTTTTCCTTAATTTGCTTTGGCCTCACCTGACAAATGTTAGGATAGTATCTTGAGAAAGATCAGGATAGATCCCTTCCATTTGATCATATTTTATTTTGTTAATAATAATAATATCTTTTGTGAAATGGCCTCTTAGATTTACTAAAAGTTTGTTAACAAAATAAATGAATGTAGTAAGAATACGTATATATATAGCCTTACATATATATAGTTTTACATATATAGTAAGATTATTTACCTTTGAAATAAAAAGATTACTTGCGACATGAAACTACAAAACCACTATTTCCCTAAAACATAATTTTAAAACTAAAATCATGTTTGTAGCAACGAAAGTGTCAAGACCTAGTAAAATGATATCTGCTTGGCTTGCAATAAGACCTTGGTATTCTTATACACAAACAAAACTGTCTAGCTAGAGAAACGTTATTTACAACATGAAACTTGCAAAAAAAAAAAAAAAAAAAGCGCCCTTGTATGAGATATGTGAAATTTGGGTTATTTCGAAAGTATATTTCACTAATGAGTGTGACATATTGATAGCACTACATTACTTATTGCTTATATATTAAAACCCTGAGGTCATATTCTCCCAATTTAAAGAGGTCAGTTTTAAAGAGGAGAAAGAGAAGTTTAAAACATAAAAATAAGTCTTAAAAAAATGTATGATGATGATTTTATAACAGGAAATAGATAAGCCCTAGAATGAAATTTTTAGTAGAGACTTTAGAAGCTATATTTATTTTAAAAATTATCTTCCAAATCATGCGTGTGTATTCTCCTATTCGAAGCAATCTTATTAACTAGCAGTAAGAGTGAAGCAAAATAGATGTGATTGGTGGAAAATCAATATACATATAAATATTATTTTACATAATTCCAACGTGATAAAATGTTTAAAAATATGATTCACAATTATTCAGAATCATTGGAAAAAAGAAAACGAATATCTAATTCATGAGAACAAAAATATAAAGGAAATACTTATATGTAAACACTGTACTTCAACTTCAAAATGTCTGCAGAAGCATGTACTGGTGTTAAAAGATGTACTTTGCAGTATTAGTACATGTCTATGTAAATATAACAGAATAACTTGATGCTGGAAATTGTGAATCATATTTCTGAAAGTGTGAGTACAAGACGTGTCGCTATACCTTACTTTTAGAGGTAAACTTATACCATTATTTTGCAGGTACAGCTTATATTTTCTGAACATATTTTTTTGCAAAATGTTGAACGTAACTTCAGTTTTAAAAAGAAAATGGAGTGTTAATTAGTTTTCTTATATAAAAACATATATTTCTCGAACTCTCGATCCCCTGAGCACTCCAAGAATATGTAATCAATAGTTGATACGAGCGAAAAAAATTATATAATTAAATATATTAAAAAGTGCGAATTATGAATTGAAACACGAACATATATATACCTTACAAACTGTAATTTTCAGTTTCAATTAATGGGCGAGGTCAATAAACTGAATTACGACTGAATCGTAAATCGCGAGCTAATTCTAAAACCTCCTATCTATATATGCATGTATTGTTTAGACAAGAGGTAAAAAAAGACACAAGATTATTAGATAAAACGTAGGCAGCGGTTTAGACCGCTTTAAAGCAAGAAACACCATGTGAGGAAAGACGTTTAATTTTTCATTTCTCATGTTTTCAAAGTTGTTGAAGTGTGTGTTTTATTAGTATATTTGAAATTCATTAAAACAGACTAGTACAATAGTTCGCAGAAATCAGGTTACAGTTGAGACACGCAAATATAATAATATAAGATGCCTACTACAATACAGTCAAGAACCCTAGCAAGAAACGCTGACCTAACTTGTGATATTTTGAGACTTTTCAGTCTATGCGACTGGCACTACTACCTCTTTTTCTCAGTCAAAAGAAACGCTAAGTAATTCTTCTGTTATTATAGAATATTTTCAGTGAAAATGGCTTTTGTTTAGTAAAGAAAGTGTGAGAAAAGTATGATTCGATGAGAATTAGCACGGTATTAACTTTATACTTTGTCAATATCTTAAATGTTTTTAAGGACTGCTTTCAAACTGCGAACCTAGTTTACTTACTTACTCCTTGGCGTTACAGCCCTTGTAGGGCCTTGGCCTCCTTCACAACAAGCCTCCATTCATCTCTGCCCTTTGCCTTCCGTCTCCATCTCTTCATTCCCAGCTTCCTAAAGTCTTCCTCCACGTCATCTACCCATCTTTTTCTTGGTCTTCCCTTTCTTCTTTTTCCACCTGGTTCCCCTACTAGTACCTTCTTGGGTATTCTACTGTCCTCCATTCTCCCCACATGACCCAACCATCTTATTCGTCCGCACTTTATTTCAGTTCGTACATTCCATGTTGCGACGGTGGTTGTAGTTCTCTTCTGTTCTTCCTTTCTCAGCTGCATAATCCGTTCCTGTCCTAGTTTCTTTGATTTTCCCTCCTTCCGAGGCTTGTTTGTCGGCTTCGCAACAATAGTTTTTTTTTTTTTAGGATAGGTTGTTAGCCTTACGCTCAACCCCCAACCTGGAGGACCAGGATTTTTCTTTCAGAGTCCTCTTTCCTTATCCTTTGTGGATCCCTCCACCAACTGCAAGGCAGCAGTGTTTTCTGTCAAGGTTGTCTTCCTTAGTCATATTGTCCGCGATTGCTTATTCGTCAGGTTTCCCTGCTTATTTCGCAATTAACCCTACTAGCTGGAGGGTCGTCCCACTATCCGCCCGGTCGCTGCAGGCACTGCATGGCCTATTTGACCCGGGCGAACCTAGTTTAGGATATGTTATAAATACTGCCACTTAAATTTTCGTATCTTTTTTTTTTTTTAATGTAGTGTTGTCTTCTGTAAAAAGATGGGACTCGTAATGTCCTAAGCTGGGACTATATAAATATTCATGTAAGACTAAAATTATGAGATGGTAACTCTGATTCTGATTCTCAATTTTTTTCTACATCATAGTGATAAAGACCCATCCTCTTTGTTCGAAAGTGATATTGAGGAAGAATCTGATAAAACCTAACTTCTGCGTCAGCCAATCAGAAGGTTCTCTACCAGATAATGTAAACCACATTGATGAACAGAAAGGAGACGCAATTTATAATATTAGTGATTTGGTACTATCAACTAGTGCATGTAAACCACACATTCATGAAGAAAACTGTTATCATATTCATGTAAACTACACATTCTGCTCCACGATAAGCTGCAATATGCTAAATGTATTAAAAATAGTTGGCAATAATTTTGCAAAGACAAATTTCACTTTTCCAATTGCGTTAAGTTTTGGAAAATACTACGGTACGGGATGAAAAAGTTGTGTAGTATTTGTCGTTTTTTGTAGCTTTTTTCTTCTTCTTAGTTTCTTTGCTTGCAGGCGTATTTACAGACCGCTGCTGGTTCAAAGTTATTTCTTAAGTAGTCGACAGGTTCAACAATTCGAAGTTCATTTTCTTCAGGAAGCATTTCGTTCAGGGATGATTTTTACCGTTTCATAATCATTTTTTGAGATGGCGTTGGAGCTGCACTATTTCATAGTGTAATTTTCTACCGTATCTGTCTTGAAGTGAAAGTTGTTTTTGTGGGGAATTAAAATTGATTTTCGTGAAAGAGGTCTACCTTGATTTGCAAGAATAAGTGTCTATTTGTAAAGAGAAAATGGAAAAACCAAAGAAAAGAATATTACGAGAATGTTCTTTGAGAATCAAACTGTGATGAAATAGTCAGGGAATCAAAAAAGTTCTGAAACCATTTCATAAATCAGATACACGTTTCATAGCATTGGGTGAAGTTTGTATTATGGCAGTGTTTAAATTTCATTTAATAACAGTCATTTCCTGAATGAATGTAAATATATTTTGTCTAAATGTAAATATAATTTGGAAATATCTTGTTATTTCAATTTACAGAAAAAAAGAAGCTTGTGTCTAAAGTATTTTTTTCATCTTAAGCTGGAACAACAGGGAAACAAATGCTGTCCCAGAGTATAAAACAAACGGCGGCCCAAAATTTGTATTACACTAACTTGGAACAAAGCAAAATAATGTAGAGGGTGGGTAATAATGTAGCTATTTGCACAACTTTTGCCTTTCATTTAAGGGGTACTCCTATTCTGTGAACTTCAAAACTGTCCGAAGTATGGATACTTGACTGTACTATTTAGAACTGTTTATCACAAGTATAAACAGGAACAGGCTGAATAAGCAATATAAAAAGTAAATGTTGAACAGAGAGAAAAGGAAGTAGTACAGTACAGTCAACGTGACTACCAAAGAGAATTAATAAAATACGAAAATATAAAACGACAAATGTAAATATTCTTTCTCAATACTTTAATAAAAAACACCGTTAATAGAAACATATTTATTTTCCAGAATATTTCGCCCCACTCGCTGGAGCTTCCTCAGCTGTGATCTGCACTATCTGGTAGTGTTTCTATTAACGGTGTTTTTTATTAAAGTATTGAGAAAGTTAAGATGAACACCGTAAATTTTAGGAACTTTATAAAGTAAATATTCTCTTTGGGATAAGCAGTAAAGTACTCAACTTTATATATATTTTTTTTTAGAAATTTGAAGTTGTTACATAAAAACACAAATATATTTTACCGTCTAATTCAGTGATTTTCTCAATCTGGTGTTTCGCGGCACACCTATTGAAACTATATAAATTGTTAAGTGTGCCGCAAAACGTCTGAGACTGTGATTTTGAAGGCTAAAGTAATTCAAATAATTTCACTCAATATTTATTTTAAAGAAAAGGAACAAGGCAAGCTTTGCGCACGCAAGACCAAGTCACTATGCATTCGAGTCAAGTCATATGATGCACCCGAGTGAAATACGTTGAGAACCACTGGTTTAATTCATATACTTTGTTAAAAATTTCTTTAAAGCTCCAATAATAATTAAACAAATAGTAGAATTATGTAAAGTTATCAATGCTAGAGCAACAACTCTTTCCAGAAACTTAATAAATACGGTGACAACAGTAAAAGAATTAAAAACATTACATTTCTGAAGCAGACCTTAGGTATTGATAGAGAGTCCGTAGCAGCTGGTCCCTTCAAGGCGTTCTTCCAGACTTGGATCATCAACTTGTATGTGGAATCCCGAGACAAGAGGGAGCCAAAAACATGCTTCTCCTCTTCAGTTGCCACACCCACAGCGTTTGGAATGATCTTGGCAGTTTTCTCTTTGGTGACTTTAAGTACCGAGGTGGTTGGAATAAGTAACTGAAACAACAAAATTAAGGTAAGATTCAGAAATACACATTTTGTTACAAATGTATCAAAGAATATAAGATCTGTGAATAATGCTTGGTACTTTCGGGCTTTCCTATATAGGGTATGAAAATGAATCGCAGCTTTTCATTTATTTATTTTTTCATCATATCTGCAGAAATTGGTAATTTTTGAATCAAACTATGGGAGTCTGTCTCCTCGGAGTTATTTCAGTTCGATTAAAATGAAAAATGTATATACTTCAATGTCACCAGAAGAATTTCTATTTTACTTGAATTTTCAAAATTCGGAACCATCATCTGCAAAAGCTGAGATTAGAAACTACGTCTAGGTAACTATGTATATTATAGTAGGATAAGGAACCAGCAGAGCATGGAGTTTTCGAAAACCGACGAAGAACTGACTAACTGCATGTTCTACAAGTTCTGATACTTATATTTGTACCTACTTACCCAGTTCCTAATTCTAATGGCTGAGAATGAGGGCTGAAAATCATAGAAACTTCGAACAAAATAGAAAATCTTCGTGGAACACTATATGTAGTAAGTAACTTTTTTTATTCTAGCCCCCGCACCGTGATAACATTGTGCTTATGTCAATTAACATAGAAATTTCCAAATTATAATTAGAAAGTATAATTAATAGTGTGATGGTAAGCAATGTCAAACGCCACTGTTTCACTTTTCCAGAGACCTTCGGGTCAAAAAACCTCCAAAGCCTCCGGAATGAATACTCATCATTACTACAACTGAAAGATAAAGATACAATAGATATTATTTGCATTTTCAGCAG